>PVKA01036187.1:0-22007 GCA_004027165.1 Ctenomys sociabilis
ATATTATGGGCTCACGATGTATACTTCATTTTTATACTTTTCTGCTGGATGGTTAAGACCTAGGTAGATCAAGACTTATATACCAACACAAGAACTTTATATTTCCTATGTGGTCATTGAAGTCCTCTCAGGGTTTATCTTGTAGTCCTGTACATTATTCTGTAGTTCCATTGTCTGTGTCATCCATGTGGATGAGTCATGGCCAATGCTTGACCAGATTGCTCTCTGTGAGAGCTCAAGAGAAAGTTTTCTCTTCATGTGACTCTCCCCAGGCACACTTTAGAACTTCAATCTCTTTCCTCTGTGGCTCCATAATCTCCTTGTTCAGAAAATTTGGAGCTCACCTGAGTTTCATGATATTGCAGTACAGGTTCTCCTATGTCCTGAGTCTTCGCTGACCTTGAAAGGCTAGGGCCAAAATATTGGCTGGCCTTGTGGCTCTTCTATATGTCCTGAGTCTTAATTGACCTTGAAAGGCTAGGCTCAAAATGTTGGCTGTCCTTTTGGCCCTACTTGTTTTCTATTTTTTGGTCTGCAAACTTAGATTGTTAACACTTGAGAAGAGAAGCTTATTGTTAGTACCATACAACCTAGGCTATTGAGCTTAACCTCACTTTCTGTCTGAATATCAAACATCTTCAACTTAACACAAACAGGTATTTTCTTATTTTAGTTTTTTAAATTTTTATTTTATTTTGTTGACAGACAAATATCAATGAGACAGATTCAAAGTTGATAAATTGGACATTTTCAATAATTAATACAATTTACATTGTCATCTTCTTAGTGGTTACACGGAGCAAACAGAATATTCTGTCCAAACACTATTACTACAAATCTTTTCTTCTCATAAAATTACACAAAAGTAGCTGTATATCTATCCTAACTATTCTGGATATACAAATACAAAATGGTCCTTCCTTTGAATCACCTTTTTTTGTTTAGTCCTGTCAGAGATGGGTATTCTTTTGGCATTTAAATACTATAGGTGCTTGAATTCAGCACAACACTCCAACACAGTCCAGCAGTCCATGATATTAGTGGGTTATCCACAGAAGTTGTTGGCTAGAGCCTTTTACAACTCATCATATTAATATGATTTTACTTTATATGCCTCCTTTTTATACTTTTCTGCTTGATGCTTAAGACCAAGATAAAGCAAGACCTATATAAGAAGAAATGTAACTTTTGTATCTCACAAGGTCAGTCAAGTCCCCTCAGGATTGATCCTGCAACCCTGAACCACAATTTGCAGATCCTTTGTCAGTGTCAGGCATGTGGATGAGTCATGGCCAATGCTTGACCAATTTGCTCTCTGTGAATACCTGAGAGAAAGTTTTCTCTCCATGTGACTCTCCCCGGGCACACTATAGGTCATCAGTCACATTTATCTGTGGCACCATAATCTCCTTGATCAGAAAATTTGAGACACAACTCAGTTACACAGTGTTACAGTACAGGATTTCCTATGTCGCCAGTCTTCACTGACCTTGAAAGGCTAGGAACAAAATTTTGGCTAACCTTGAAGCCCTTCCTTTTCTCCAATTTTTGATCTGCAAACTTACGTTGTTAACTCAGAAGAGAAGCTTATTATTACCCTGCAACATATGCAGTGTGTTTACCCTAACTATCTCTCTAAATATCAGATGTGTTAGGCATAACTTGGAACAGGTATTTTTCATGCACAGGTATTGAACTTTAAGTTTTTACAGAGTATCAGGGAAAAAATTTAAAAAGGAAGAAATACATATTTTACACAGAAATTTGAAAATCTAACCAATTGTAGCAGGACCATCCTGTGACTTTTTTTTTCTTGTGTCTTTTTCTTTTTTCATTTATTACCCATTTAAAAAATTTAGTTGTAAGACAGTATGGTAATAATTGTTATGTCATCACAAGAAGTATGTATTTGGCAGACCAGAATGACAGACATTCCAAGAGTGACACTTCTGTTATACATTGCTATCTTCAGTGCAGTTGCTTGGTTCACAGGTATCAGCATATGTAGATAGTCAGATTGAGAATCCTACCAATTAACTGCTACTATCAAAAACCTGCTGATGTTTCTCAGGATCATTGCCTTGGCCATCTTGTGTGTGCATAAGTATGGCTTTGTCCCTGTCCTGTTTCCCAGCTTTTTTCCTTAACCCTCTCCTCATTGTCCACTCCTGAAGTTCTCCTTTTCCTTTTAATTGTGTTATAACTTTCTATCTGTATTTATTCCTTTGAGTTCTTATACTAGGGAGAATGTACGATATTTACACATGTGGGACTGGTTTCTTTCACATACGAGTATATCTTCAAGCGGCATCCACTTAAATATAAATGTTTATCCTTCTTTATAGCTAGTAATACTCCATTGTATAAAAATACATCTTTTTCAACCATTCTTCATGTGACGGGCATCTTGGTTGTTTCTATGATTTGGCTATCACACATGTGCTGCTATAAACATAGATACATATATATCACTATGATATGACATTTTCAGTTCCTTCTGTAAAATTCCCTGTCGTGAAATAGTGGGCTTGAATGGGATTTCCAGTCCTATTTTTTAAGGTGTCTCCACACTGATTTCTGTAATGGGTGCACCAGTCTACATTCCCACGACCAGTGGAGAAGAGTTCCCTTTTCCCTACAGCCTCTCCAACATTTGTTGTTGGTTGATTTCTTTATGATAGCCATTCTTTCTGGGGTGAAATGATATCTCAGTGTTTTTTTTTTTTTTTTAAATTCCTTTATTTATTACAGTGTCTCGCTACACATCACGGATTCTTTTTTCGCGGGGGTGGGGGGTGAGCTCAGCTGGCCCTGCGGGGAGGGGCTGGCATGGCATGTGGTGCTGGGGCTCGAACCGCGGTCCCTGAGAGGCGCTCTAGACTGCTGAGCTATCTTGCCAGCCCTCAGTGTTGTTTTAATTTGAGCTTCATCAATAGCTAGTGATGTGGAGCATTTTTTCATATATGTATTTGCTTCTTTAATTTCATCCTCTGAGAAGTGTGTGTTCATCTCAGATGTCCATTTCTGTATTGGGTCATTACATTTGGGGACCCTAATATTTTTCAGTTCTTTATAAATTCTAGAAGCAGACTTCTGTTTGAGTGCTTATTAGTCAAGACTTCTTCCAAATTCGGGGGTTGTCTTTTCACTTTGTTAGTAATTTCTTTTGACATGCAAAAACTTCTCAATGAGGAGTTCCCAGTTGTTAATTCTTAGTCAATGTGTTTTTTGTTTTGTTTTGTTTGTTTTGCAGAACCGGGGATTGCACTCAGGCCCTTCCGCTTGCAAGGGAACCAGTTGTTAATTCTTTTAAGTGTTTCCTGTGCAATTTCATTTTTGTTCATGAACTCTTTACTTCTTTGTCTTCAAAAGTTCCTCGTATTTTCTCTTCCAGGAGATTTAGTGTTTCTGTTTTAATGTTTAGATCTTTAATTCATTTTAATGTTAGCTTAGTGTATGGTGATAGTCCTGGGTCAAGTTTTAGTTTTTGGCATGTAGAAAGCCAGGTTTTCCAGCACCATTTCTTAAAGAGGCTGTCTTTATTCCAGTAAGTGTGTTTGGCATCTTTGTCATGACCAGGTGGGTAAGTGTGTTCCTAGAGGTCTCTGCACCTTCTAATCTGTTCCATTCATCCTCAGGTCTGTTTTGTTGCCAATACCATGTTGATTTTATCATGGTAGCTTTGTAGTAGAATTTCAACTCAGAAATTGTAGTGTCTCCTGCCTTGTCTTTGATCGCCAGGATTGCCTTTGCTATTCTAGGTCTTTTATGGTTCCAAATAAATTGTAGGAAAGATTTTCTAGGTCTGGAAGATATGTTGGTTACAGTTTGATAAGGATTGTACAACAGTTGTGGGAGTATGGCCGTCTTCACAATGTTTGTTCTTCCTATCAAGGAGCAGGGAATATCTTTCCATTTTATGAAATCTTCTGCAATCTCTTTTTTTTTTAGAATACTCTGATTTTCCGTGAAAAGAACTTTGAATTCTTTGCTTAAGTGAATTCCAAGGTATTACTTGTGCTGCAGTGCTATCGTAAAAGGTATTGTTTCTCTACTTTCCCTTTCAGTGTGTTTGTTATCTGTGTAGAAGAATGCTATTGACTTTTGAGTATTGACTTTGCATCTTGCTATGCTACTGAATTTGTGTATCAATATTAGTAGCATCTTGGTGGAGCTTTTTGGGTCCCACTAAAGTATCGTGTCATCTGCAAATAATGATAATTTAACTTTTTCTTTATTCATATTCTTTTTATTTTTTCCCTCTTGTCTAATCACTGTACTTAATGTTTCCAGAACTATTTTGAATAGGCGAGGTGATAGAGGACATCCTTGTCTTGTACCAGATCTGAGAGTAAAAGATTTCAGTTTTTCCCCATTTAGAAATATATTAACTTGTGGGGTTGTCATAGATGGCTTTTATCAAATTGAAGAAGAGGCCTTCTGTTCCAGTTTTCTATTGGAATTTGAACATGAATGAGTATTGGACATTGTCAAAAGCTTTTTCTGCATCAGTTGAGATGGTCATGTGGTTTTTAGATATGACTCTATTAATGTAGTGTATTACATTTATAGATTTTTGAATATTGAATCATGATTTGTTATATTGTATTTGTTAGGATTTTATTATGATTTTTGCATCTACGTTCATGAAGGAGATTGGCCTGTAGTTCTCTTTTTTGTGTGTGTCTTTCCATGGTTTTGGAGTCAGTATAATGATTCCTGTAGGAATGATTTTGGGAGGAATGCTTCCTTTTCAATTTCCTTGAAGAGTTTGAGGAGTGTAGGGATTATATCTTGTATAAATTTCTTGTAGAATTCAGCTGTGAATCCATCAGGACCTGGACTTTTCTTTGTTGGCAAGCTTTTTATTACGTTTCATGTTTCATCAGGCATTATTGGGTTACTGAGAGTTGTTATATCATCTTGATTCAGTTTTGTTAATTTGTACTTTTCTAGAAATCTGTCCATTTCCTTTGTGTCTTCTATTCTGTGAACATAGAAATTTTCAAAGTAGCTATTAACAATCCTCTGAATTTCCACTGGGTCTGTGTTGGTTACACCCTTTTCATTTCTTATTCCTTGTATTTTAAATTTTTCTTTCCTCTGTTTGATGAGGTTAGCGAGCAGATTATCAATTTTATTTAATCTTTCAAAGAACCAGCTTCTTGATTCATTAATTCTTTGAAATGTTTCTTTGTCTCAATTGAATCAGTTTCTGCTCTAATCTTTGTGATTTCTTCGCATCTTTGGTCTCTGGGTTTTGTTTACTCTTCCTTTTCTAGATGTTGGAGATGCCACATTAGGTTTTTATTTGTTCCCATTCTGTTTTACTAATGTGTGAGTTCACATGTATGAATTTCCCTCTGAGAACTTCTTTCATTGCATCCCATGAATTCTGATAAATTGTGGTTGAATTTTCATTAAATTGTAGATATTGTTGAATTTCTTGTTTCATTTCATCTGTGACCCATTGATTTCTGAGTAGGGTGTTGCTTAATGTTCATGTTTTTATGGGGTTTTTCTGGTGTCTTTTGACATTTATTTCCAGTTTCATTGCACTGTGGTCACATGATAATAATTCTGTTTTCTTGCATATACTTAAGTATATGGACCAGTGTGTGGTCTGCTTTAGAAAATCACCCATGTGCATCTGAAAAAAATGTTCATTCAGCTGTGTTTGGTGCAATACGCCATATATGTCCACTAAGTCCATTTGTTCCAGGTTCTGGTCCAGTTCTGCTACTTCTTTGCTAATTTTTTGTCTGGTTGGCCTATGTTTTTGGGATAAGGGTATATTTATGTGTCCTTTATGATTGTAGTATTGGATATTAGATTTTTCATGTCCATTAAGATTTGTCTTACATGGTTGGATACTCCTGTGTTTGGTGCATAGATATTTATGAGTGTTTCCTCTTCCTCTTGAATTTTTCCCCTAATCAGTATATAGTGGCTTTCTTTATTTCATTTGATCCTTCTTGGTTTGAAGTTGAGACTGTCTGAGAACAGGATTGCTACCTCTGCCTTTTTCTGAGGTGCTGGGGCATAGTATTGTTTTCCATCCTTTGACTTTAAGCCTATAAATATCTTTCTGAGTTATGTGTGTTTCTAATATATAGCATAATGTTGGATTTTGTTTCCTAATCCACTGTTCCAGTCTATTTCTCTTAATTGGTGAATTGACTCCATTTACCTTGATGGTTATATTTCAGATGTGTTGACTTAACCATGACATGTTTTTTATCTGCTGTTGTTTACTCCTTTTTCTCCTGTGTTTGTTTGCCCTGTTTAGTTTGTTCCTTCTGTTCTTGTTCATGGAATTCTGATCATTTTGGCCCCTCTTTAGAACATCTTTTGGTAGCATGTGTAGGGATGGCCTTGTCATCATGAAATTATTTAGTTGTTTTTTGTCATGGAAGTATTTCACTTCTGCATCAAACTTGAAAGTGAGTTTTGCAGGGTATAGAAGTCTGGGCTGAAATTTCTTTTCCTAGAGGATTTGAAGTATGTGCTGCATGCTCTCCTTGCTTTCATGGTTTGTGAAGAGAAGTTGGCCATAATTCTGGTGGGTTTTCCTTTGAATATGATCTGCTTCTTTTCTCTAGTAGCTTTCTGTATATTATTCTCATGCTGGATTTCTGGGATCTTGGCTGGTATATGTCTCAGTGTGTTTTTAATTGGGTGGAGGTTACTTAGCATTCTGTATTCTTCGGTTACCTGGGTGTTATTGTTTCCTCATATTTGGGAAGTTTTCTGCTATTACTTCTGCCCATATTTTTTTAATGTTATTTGTATTGACTCCTTCTTTCTCATTGGTACATACCTGTCTCACATTGTTCATCTTTGCATTGTCTTACAAGTAATGAGCTTTTCTTTCTTGTATCCTAGTTGTTTTAAAGAGATCTTTTCTTACCTTTTCACTAACTGTGCCGTCGTCTTCAAGATCTGAAACTCTGACTTCACTTTCAGTGAAGTTGTGCTAGCTTGTGATTGAGATTTTAAGTTCCTCTGTATCTTTGCTTCTGTTTCATGTGATCTATTTCTTTCCTCTATGGTTCATTCAAGGAATTTTTCTAATCTCATTTTTCTAATCTCTCTTTTTAATCAGTGTCTTCTTTTGAATCAGCTATTAATTCTTTTACTGTAGAATTTTTTGCAGATTGGGTTTCCATATGTTTCTGTATTTGATTCTTTACTTCAGACTCTAGGAATTTAGAGTTTTCTTTTTTTATTTCAGAAATTAATTCTGCTATGAGTTTCTCTATACCTTTCTGCTGTTGCTTATTTATTTCCAACACTATTAATTCATGTATTTCAGCAGAGCTAGTTTCCTCTGCAATTTTTCTGGGTTGACATGGTTTCTTCCGTATGTTTCTGCATTTGATTCTTTAGTTTAGATACTATTAATTCAGAGATTTCTTTTTTTTTTTATTTCTGATGTGAGTTCCTCTATATCTTTCTGCAGTTTTTTCTTTATTTCAGACACTATTGATTAATTGATTTCAGTTTTGTGATTCCCAATTTGTTCTGTGCTAGTGTCCTCTGCAATCTGTTACGGGTGGGCTTGGGGTCTGAGATTGCCTTTTGCTCCTTCTCATTGTCATTTTGTATAGCTCTGTCTTCTGACCTTTGTTGTAGAGCTTTGGTGTAGGTATAACCTTAGCTCCTACTGAAATCCAAGTGTAGATCTAGAAAGTTTAAATTTATCCAGTTGTGCCTGGCTTTGGTCTGGCTGTTGTGCTCATCTCCTTCCTGCTGCAGCTCTTGGGAGTGAACCTGCTGTGCCCATCTGGCAAGATGTTCTGCGCCTGGACTAGCTGGGTGGCTCTGTCCCCTACTTTCTCTGAAAGGACTATGGCTGCAGAGTTTCACCCTAGGCCTGTATGTCAGGCCTGAGCTGCATCTAAAGGGAACAAAGGGGCTATGGAAGGGGGAAGCTCTCTCACACATTCCCCAGGCCTCATCTAGGACTGGATCTGGGAGTCCCTATAAGGTGGTAGAAGTTCTCATTTGCTAGGTGTGTGGAGTGGTGGTGGGGCACAGAAGGGAGTCTCGTGTGGTGTGCCTGGGTTTGGACTGGACAGTTCCCACTGGCGCAGGCTAGCCAGAAGCTCTCCCACGTAGTCCCCAGGCCTGGGTAAGAAAATAAATTTAAAAATAGGAATGAACACTTACTTATATTTACACAGAAATTTAGAAATCTATCCATATACAGAATTGTAACAGGACTCTTCTGTGACTTTTTTTTCTTGTGTCTTATTTTTCATTTATTGCTCTTTATTTACAAAAAAAACTTTTATTTGAAAGACCATATAGTAATACAATACCAGTATAGTAATACTTGGTATGTCCTGACAAGAAGTATGTGTTTAGAAGACTAGAATGATAGGCATTCTAAGCATGACACTTCTATGACTTTTCTTTTTTAAAAAATTTTTTTTATTAATTTTATTGAGAAACACATAACAATGAGACAGTTTCAAACCCGATTAATAGGACAGTTTCAATAATTAATACCTTGCATATTGTTGTATTTGTAGTGATTTTTCATAGTACAAGATGCAGACATGATATCCTGTCCAAACAGTATTGGTACCAATCTTTCTTCTAATTGAATTAAGAGAAAGTAGCTGTATATCTCTCCTAACTATTTTGAGTATACAGATACTAAATGGTCATTCATTTGTATCCCCTATTTTTGTAAAATTTTGTCAGAGATGGGTATTCCATTGCCATTTAAATACTGTATTTGTGGGAAACAACAAAATAATCCAATATACTCTAGTAGTCCATAATAGTAGTGGGTTATCCATAGGACTGCCAATGTCAGAAGTTGTTGGCTTGAGCTTTTTACAGCTCAGCATATTAATATGGCTTTACATTTTATACCTCTTTTTTATACTTTCCTGCTGGATGGTTAAGACCAAGATAAAACATGACCTGTATCTGACAAGGACAGTGAAATCTCAGCATTCACCCTGAAACCCTGTACAACAGTTTGTAGATCTTTCTTCAGTGTCAGCCATGTGCATGAGTCATGGCCATTGCTTGACCAATTTGCTGTCTCTGAAAGCCTGAGAAAATGTTTTTCTCTCCATATGACTCCTTAGGCACACTCTACATTGTCTCTTTCCTTTGTAACACTCCTTGATCAGAAAGTTTGGGACATCACTGGATTACAAGATGTTACAGTATGGGTTCTTTTATATCCTGAATCCTCACTGACCTTGTAAGGCTAGGGCCAAAATGTTGGCTGTGCTTGTAGTCCTTCTTTTTCTCGAATTTTTGGTCAGCAAACTTAAGTTGTTAACCCTCCAGAAGAGAAGCTTAATGATATTATTACCTTATAACATAAGCATCAATCTACCTCACGATCTGTCTGAATATCAAACATTCTTGACATAGCATGGAACAGTTATTTTCCATCAAGTATTGATATGTAAACTTTAAATCTTGAGAGGACAAGATTACCCTGAAGATTATCTGTTGATTATTGCTTTAACCACCTTTCTTCTTATTCTCCTGGAGTAAACTCAGTATTTAAAATACCTTTGTAGAATAAAAAATTGTCTTAAAAGTACTTTATTATGTCTTTGAAATAGAGGGCTGTGCCCGAGTTAGCATTCTACCTAAATGAGAAAATCTGAGGCTGAAAATCTCAGAAATCGCTGGAGAGAAATTGTTTAAAATTATGAGTGAGCACTTTTCATATTAAAGTTGAGGATTTTTTCTCCCTCTGCAAGAGGATGTGTTTAGTTCCTTTTTTAGTTACCTAATTTACTTTTATTTTTATTTTTTTTCAAAGCAAGTGGTAATATTTAATTATTTATCCAATTTTGCACAAATCGATAATTTGAGCTCCAGATTTGATGATAAAAATAGGTAATATAACAACCATTATTAATCAGTTATGCTTGCTTGAAAATCTGTAACATATGTATTACTGTATGTTAGCCTGTTTCTGCTATTTGTTTTTTGCTTTTGTTTTTACTCTTTAAAATATAATAAAGTAAAATTTAAAAAATAAAGCAGAAGAAAGAAAAGAAAGGTTTGCGCTTATGTTTTTTGATGAATATTTCGTGCCTATGTCTTGTAATCTGAGCAACTACATTTTTTATTTTAAAGATAAAAATAAAAATAACAAGAACAAGATCAAAAACAAACAAAGCAATGTAAATACAAATGGTACAGAATTTCAATTCTGAAAACTCAAATTAGAGTTAGAAAATTAACAATTGTTTTTATATTACATATTGTTATCAAGTATGTTGAACAACTACTTTGACTATAACCATAAGCAATTATCTAAACATTGTTGTTCTATCTTGGTTTGAAACTTTGTATCTTTTTTGCAATTTTTCTCTTTAAAATGAAAAAAGAAAAGAAAAATCAAATAAGCACTAATGCCATTGTAAAGGAAAACCAAAATACATCACTGTCACAAGTAGACAAATCAACTATGCTTTGATAGTTGAAGAAAAATAAAGAAATATAAGAATTGAATCAAAGCTTTGAACAAATGGACTTAGTAGATGTTTATAGTGTTCTACCCCTCAATTCAACAATATATGTTCTTCTCAGTTGCACATGAGATTGTCTCCAAAATATACCTCATTCTCGCTCATAGAAGATACTTATATAAATGCAAACAATTGAAATTATCTCATGCATATTATCAGACCATAGTGCAATAAATTTGGGAAGCAATGGTAAAAGAAACCACAAAAACTGTATAAACATGTAAAATTAAATAATATCACCTTAAATAACCCATAAGTTACAGGTGAAGTTAAGGATTAAATCAACTATTTCTACAAATAACATAGTGCCAATACAGTATACAGGAGCTTATGGATTCAATTAAAATTATCCTACAAGGGCAATTTATACTAATGTTTTCCCATATCAGAAAAACAGAACAAACTCAATAACCTAATGTTGAGCTTCAAGCTTCTCGAGATCTGCACTAATGGTGGTTGGACAGGATATTATGTCGGCTTCCAGTACTATGGTCATCCACTAGGAAAATAATTATTGAATTTTTGATGTAATTCAGGTATAAAAAATAAGATAAGTAAGCAGCTACACTCTTAATTTACTGATGAGACATTTGCTAAAATAATATCTATAAATATAATATGTATGCACCTTGTATGATACCAAAACATTATGAAAACAGTTTGCAATGTATTAATTTATCGAATCTGTCTTATTAAGGTGTCTTGAAACTGTCTGATTGATATTTGTACTTCAATAAAATAAAAATAAAAAAAGAAAACAGACAAATCACATAAAAAAAGAAAAAAAAGAAAGAAAAGAATTGAGCCCAAATATTGGCAAAGGAGAAAATTATAATGATCAGAGCAGAAATTACTGCAAATGAGGCTAAGAAGGCAATGCAAACAATGAATCAAAAGAATGATTTTTTAAAGATTGAAATGATGGAAAAATATTTTTATTTTTGTTTTATTGAAGTACAAATATCAATGAGACATTTTAAAGATAACTCGACAAGATGGATTTGATAAATTAATACATTGAAAACTGTTTTCATAATGTTTTGGTATCCTATAAGGTGCATACATGGTATTATACTTACAGACATTATTATACCGAATGTCTCTTATCATTAAATAAAGAGAGTGTAGTTGTTTATGTACCTTATTTTTTATACCTGAATTACATCAAAAATTCAATAATTAATACTTTCTACCTTGTTATTTTCCTAGGAAGCCGACATAGTATCCTATCCAACCACCATTAGTGCAAATCTTGCCTCTCATAGGATTATGTAGAAGCACAGCGTTATATATACCAACTGTACTGTCTATACACACACATCATGATTTTCCCTTTCTATACCCCTTCCTTTGTCTACACCTGTCAAAGATGGGCACTCCATTGTCATTCAACTAACTTAGGTGCTTGAACTCGACAACACAATCCAACACAGTCCAGCATTCCACAACAATAGTGAGTTATTCAAAGAAGTTGTCAACCATAGCCATTTACAGCTCAGCTTAATATTATGGCCCCGCGATGAATACTTCATTTTTATACTTTTCTGCTGGATGGTTAAGACCTAGATAGAGCAAGACTTACATACCAACACATGTGCTTTATGTTTCTTAGGTGGTCAGTGAAGTCCCCTCAGGGTTTGTCTTGTAGTCCTGTACATTATTCTGTAGATCCTTTGTCTGTGTCATCCATGTGAATGAGTCATGGCCAATGCTTGGCCAGTTTGCTCTCTGTGAGAGCTTGACCTAATTTATTTTTTAAAATCATTTATTTATTTGGTACAGGGTCTCACTATGCAACTTGAACTTGTAGTGATCTTCCTGTCTCAGCCTCCCCAGTTCTGGCATTACACGCATGTGCCACCATGCCTGGGTTCAGTGGTTGGGTCAGTATGGGGGCCCACATGGCATGCAGTAGGTAGTGGGGATCGAACCCCAGTCCTTGCACTTGCTAGCTAGGCATGTACTTAGACCACCAAGCTATCTCCCCATCCCCTCTAATTCATTTTATTAGTACTATTTTTAGTACATGAAGTTTACATTGATCTTAGGGGGTAGGTACTTGTATATTATACATCTCAATTCTTTTTTATTCTCTTTCTCCCCACTTACTTCTCTCTTTCCAATTCTAAATCCACTTTCTCATTTTCGTTATTATCATTCATGTTTATGAAAAACCATGCTTACAGCCCTCTTGGATATTTGGTACATGCACATGACACATCTTAAATTTTTCCACTTCCCTTTCTCTACCTAATTCCCCTTTCTCTTGATCTGGTGGACTGCTTCCCATTTATAAAAGATCTATCTATATCCTTCTATTGGTCCTTTATCTTGCTTTTTTCCTATTCTTACTCAAATGAGAGATGTATGGTATTTAACCTACAGGGTCTTATTTACTTCATTTAGCATTATATTTTTAAAGTGTATCCATTTTCCTACAAATGTCTTGAATTCTATCTTTCCTTCAAGCTGAGTATTTGTCTATTGAATGTCATAGAGGAGGACTTCACTGTTATGAATTGTGGTCCAACGAATATTGCCATGCATGTATCACTGTAATATGATAAATATAGCTCTTTTAGGAAGATACTTAGAAGGGGAATAGTAGCACAAATGGAATTTCTAATGTTAGTTCTTTGAGAACTCTCCATACTAATTTCTATAATAGTTGTATTATGGTAGTTTATAACCCCAGCAACAATGTAGGAGGGTTCCTTTTATACCACACCATACCAGCATTTGTTATTCTTTCATTTTTGATGATTATCATGCTTTCTTGTGCAAAATAAATCTTGCTGTTTTAATTTGCATTTCTTGAGTGGCCAGAAATGTCAAATGTTTTTT
Organism: Ctenomys sociabilis; assembly: GCA_004027165.1. Classification (NCBI taxonomy): domain Eukaryota; kingdom Metazoa; phylum Chordata; class Mammalia; order Rodentia; family Ctenomyidae; genus Ctenomys; species Ctenomys sociabilis. Next base: position 13,362 of record PVKA01036187.1, read on the forward strand.
CATGTTTCTTGGACATTTGTACTTCTTTTTCTGAAAAGTGTCTATTCATTTTAGTTGCCCAGTTCTTAATTTGGACATTCATTTTGGGTGGTCTAGTTTCTTGAGCTGTTTATATATTCTAAATATTAGACCCCTGTTTGAGGAATAGGTGGAAAAAGTTTCCCCATTCAGTAGGTTTTCTCTTCACTGTACTGATTGTTTATTTTGCTGTGCAGAAGCTTTTAAATCTGATGTGATCCCATTTGTTTATTGTTCTTGCTATTTCTTCTGTAGTTAGAGTTCTATTGAGAAAGTCTTTGACTGCACCTGATTTTCAGTGCTTACTTATTTTATCTTCTAGTATGTTCCTTGTTTCTGTTCTAATGATTAGATATTTAATGAATTTTTATTTTAATTTATTATGTGGCAAAAGATACAGGTCCAGCATTAATCTTCTGCATATAAAAACCTAGTGTATAATGGAACAATTCATAATAGCTAAACTCTGAAAGCAGCCTAGATGCTCATCAGTGGATGAATGTATAAAAGAAATGTGTTATGTATACACAATAGAATTATTTAGCCTTAAAGAAAGATAGATGGAAGTAGAAACTACTGTGGTAAGCAAAATAAGTCAGCTTCAGAAAACTAAACATCATATTTATTCTTATATAAGCAATCTAAAAATAAGTTTAAAAATAGTAATTAAGGAGACATGACAGAAAATCAAAAGAGGATCAGGGGAGAGAAAAGTAATGAGGGTGAAAATAACCAAAATGTGTTATATGCATGTATTAACACGCAAAAAGTCTCATTCTGTACCATTAAGGTACACCAATAAATACATACATACATACATAAATTATATTCTCAGGTAGAAAAAAGGAGAAAATTGTTTTGTCTAAATGTTTGTATATAAACTTTTAATAGAATCTAGAAATGTGGCTGTTGCTTTCTCTAGATAGCATTGCCTGTGTACAGGGAACAGCAGTTCACTTGGAAATATATTTTGCTGGTTGTTTATCTTTAGCTCAGTTAATTATTACTTGTAGTTCTATATCCATTGCTTAGGGCAGGTTATAGAAAGATGTGCTGTCTTTTAATGTGGATGCATTCAATGCCTAAAGTTTTCCTTAGCATATGGTTCCCATTTCTAGCACCTACAACTTCTTAAGGTCTCTGCTACACATTTGGCTTTACCTTTACAGATGCACATACTACTCTCTCATGACCTTCTCAGGAACTGTGACCTCACAGATTTTTATGTAGATTTCTAGGTCTTTTTCTGAAGTCTGGATGGAAGCCTGTGTGCCTGCATAACTCTTGCATTCTGCATGCCTGAAAAACCAGTTCCATATAGTTAACACCAAAGTTATCTGCCAGCTGAAGCACTTGCTGGGCCCCCTGCACTATGGCTGAGTGGCCTCTGATTACCTAGATAGCACAACTGAGAGATGTACTTCCCCAGAGAGCTCTGAATAAACACACATCTCAAGAACTGTTCTGTAATGAAGGATGTAGAGCTCAAGTATTCAGAAAGAAAATTAACAGGTTCAACAAAACAGCTATTTCAGGGTTTAGGTTTGAGTTAGGGCTAGGGCTACGGCTAGGGCTAGGGTTAGGATTAGGGGTAGGATTAGGAGAAAAAACTACTTCAAGCACAGAGATGGGACAGGAGAAGGACTTGTCCGATTGCTAATACTGTCATGCCAGCTAGTATTATGTCATACCAGTGTGAAAAGATGGAAAGTAGGCTAGGGAGATAGCTTGGTGGTCCAAGCTCCTGCCTGGCGAGTGTAAGATCTGGATTCAATCCCTGGTAGCATGTGCTGAACCAGGCATGCTGTGTTGGCCACTGAAACTGGGTGTGGTGGCACACACCAGTAACTCTAGAACTGTGGAGGCTGAGACAGGAGGATCACTATGAGTCCAAGCTGTACAGCAAGACCCTGTACCAAATAAATAAATAAATAAAGATTGTTTTAAAAAAGAGGAATAGCAGTAAGCCACAATGATAGCCTTAGCTTTGGAGACCACGAGAGGAGATTATACTTTGAATAGTATTTTGGTTTGTTGGATAAACAAAAACTAACCACAGTTTATAGAAAAGTGAATGGAAAGTTAAGGGAAAGAGGCAAAATAACTACAGTCTGAAGAAGTTTAGTGGGAAAGAAAATGAGCAGGAATTAGAGGAAGGCTTTTAGAGCTGAAGAAAAACAACAAGGAAGGGGATAATTCAAATTTTAGTGGAAAGATATTGCTCAGTTGAAAACAGTTCCACAAGAACTAGCAGGAAAGAATGACAATGCCTACAATCTAGCTTCAACTGAGAATGCACCAGGACTTATATACTAATGTACATAAGCAAAGACAGAGTTTCAGGTCTTGAAGACGCTGCTGCAGCTAGTGAAAAGGGGAGAAAGGATCTCTTAAAAACAATGAGAATGCAAGAAAAAATAATCCATCACCTGCAAGATGACACCAGAATGAACAATGTGACATTAATTGACATCAATGAGAAAGAAGGAGTTTGATGGAGAAGTGAAATACTTCCATGACAAAGAACAAATAAAGAATTTCATGATGACAAAGCCATCCCTACAAAGGAGGCTGCTAAAAGATGGTCTACAGAGAGACCACAAAGACCAGAACTCCACGAATGAGAACGGAAGGAACCCACTAAAGAGGACAGACAATTAAACACAGGATACAAAGAGGTAAATAACAGAAGGTGAATATCATGACAATCATAAGTCAACACATTTCAATTATACCCATCAATGTAAATGGATTCAATTCACCACTTAAGAGAGATAGACTGGCACAGTGGATTAGGAAACAAAATCCAACAATATGCTTTATACATGAAACACATGTAACTTAAAAGGACATTCATAGGCTCAAAGTCAAAGGATGGAACAAAATACTGCATGCCCAGCACCTCAGAAAAAAGCAGGAGTAGCAATTCTGTTCTCAAACAGTCTCAACTTCAAACCAAGAAGTATCAAACAACACAAAGAAGGCCACTATATACTGGTCAGGGGAAAATTCAAGAGCAAGAGATAACACTCATAAATATCTATGCACCAAAGACAGGAGCACCCAACTATGTAAGACAAATCTTAATGGACATGAAAAACCTAATATCTAAGACTACAAATGTAACAGGAGACCTTAACACCCCCTTATCTCAAAAAGATACGTCAACCAGACTAGAAGTTAGCAAACAAGTAGCAGAACTGAACCAGAGCTTGGAACAAATGGACCTGGTGGAGATATACAAAGTGTTCCACCCAACCACAGCTGAATACATAATTTTTTTTCAGCTATACACGGGTCATCTTCCAAAACAGACCATATACTGGTCCAGAGGTCATGCTTAAGTACATGAAAGAAACCAGAAATTATGCCATGCATATTGTCTGACCACAGTGCAATGAAACTGGAACTAAACAACAAAAGAAACCAGCAAAACACACTAAATTCATGGAAACTAAATAACACCCTACTCAGCAATCAATGGGTCACAGAAGAAATTAAAGAAGAAATTCAACAATATCTACAATTTAATGAAAATTCAAGCACAACTTACCGGAATTTCTGGGATGCAGTGAAAGCAGTTTTCACACAGTAGCAAAACAGAATGGGAAGAAATAAACACCTTAATGTTGCACCTCCGACATCTAGAAAAAGAAGAGTAAACGAAACCCAGAGCACAAAGACGAGAAGAAATCATAAAGACTAGAGCAGAAATTAATTCAATTGAGATGAATAAAACAGTTCAAAGAATGCACAAATCAAAAAGTTGGTTCTTTGAAAGACTAAATCAAATTGATAAGCCTCTAGCCAACCTCATCAAAAAGAGGAAAGAAAAAAATTCAAATACAAGCAATAAGGATTGAAAAAGATGAAATCACTGCAGACCCAGTGGAAATTCAGAAGATTATCAATAGTTACTTCGAGAATCTTTACACTCACAGAATAGAAGACACAGAAGAAATGGACAGACTCCTTGAAAGGTACAAATTACCAAAACTGAATCAAGAAGATATAACAACTCTCAATAAGCCAATAACAGCCAACGAAATACAAAACATAATAAAAAGCCTACCGAAAAAGAAAAGTCCAGGGCCTGATGGATTCACAGCTGAATTCTACAAGGAATTTATACAAGATATAATCCCCACACTCCACAAACTCTTCAGTGAAGTTGAAAAGGAAAAAGTCCTCCCAAAATCATTTCTGGAGGCAAGTATAATACTGATTCCAAAACCAGGGAAAGACACAACCAAAAAGGAGAACTATAGGCCAATCTCCCTCATGAACATAGATGCAAAAATACTCAACAAAATCCTGGCAAATAGAATACAGCAAATCATCAAGAAGATCATACACCATGACCAGGTAGGATTCATCCCAGGGATGCAAGGATGGTTCAATATTCGAAAATGTATAAAGTCAATAACATTCCTCTACACAGATAACAAACACACTGCGAGGGAAACAATACCTTTTACAATAGCACTGGGAAAATGAAACACCTTAGAATTCACTTAACCAAGGACGTCAAAGATCTTTTCACAGAAAATTATAACACCCTAAGAAAAGAGATTATAGAGGATTTCAGAAAATGGAAAGATATTCCGTGTTACTGGATAGGAAGAACCAACAACGTGAAGATGGCAATACTCCCAAATTTGTTGTACAGATTTACTGCAATCCCTATCAAGCTGCCACCAGCATACCTCCCAGGTCTAGGGAAATCATTCCTAAAATTTATTTGGAACCAGAAAAGACCTAGAATAGCAAGGTTAATCTTGACCAATAAAGAGAATGCAGGAGGCAGCACTATTCCCAACTTGAAATTATATTGCAAAGGCACTGTGATAAATTCAACATGGTACTGGCAACAAAATAGACCTGAGAATCAATGGAATAGGTTAGAACATGCAATGGCATCTACAAACACACTCAGCCACCTGATCTTTGACAAAGGGCTCAAACAAGCCAACTGGAAAAAAGCCTCTTTAACAAATGGTGCTGGAAAAACTGGCTTTCTGCATGCCGAAGACTAAAACTTGACCCAGTTCTAGCACCATGCACTAAGCTAAAGTAAAAATGGATTAAATATCTAAACATTAAAACAAAAGCACTCAGTCTCTTGGAAGAGAAAGTAGGAGGAACTCTTGAAGACATAGAGGTATGCAAAGAGTTCATGAACAAACATATATCCTCATGGAAAACACTTGAAAGAATCAACAACTGGGCTCAACTCTTCTTTACTTTCTGTGCATCAAAAGAAATTGCCAACAAATTGAAAAGACAACCCACAGATTTTGAAAAAATCCTAACTAATAAGCAATCAGACAAAGGTCTGCTCTCTAGACTATATAAAGAACTAAGATGTATTAGGGCCCTCAAACCTAAAGACCCAATTCAGAAATGGGCATCTGAGATGAATACACACTTCTCAGAGGACGAAATTAAAGAAGCGAATAAATATATGAAGAAATGCTCCACATCTCTAGCCATTTGTGAAATGCAAATAAAAACAACATTGAGCTACCATCTCACTCCAGAAAGAATGGCTATCATAAGGAAATCAACCAACAACAAATGTTGGAGAGGTTGTGGGGAAAGGGAACACTTCTCCACTGCTGTTGGGAATGTAGACTGGTACAACCATTGTGGCGATCAGTGAGGAGACTCCTCAAAAGAGTAGGATTGGAAATCCCACTCAAGTCAGCTATCCCCCTACTTCTAATTTTCCCAGAGGAACTGAAAACATTGTGTCATAGTGATATATGTTTATCTTTGTTTATAGCAGCACAATTTGTGATAGCAAAATCTTGGAAACAACCAAGACGCCTGTCACAAGAGGAATGGTAGAAAAACATGTGGTATTTCTGTATAATGGAGTATTACTCAGCTGTTAAGAATGATAAGCTTGAAGCATTTATATTGAAGTGGATGCCCCTTGAACATATACTCATAAGTGAAATAAACCAGACACACATTTGTAAATATTGTATAGTCTCCCTAGTATAAGAAGCACAAAGCAGAAATACAAATGGAAATGTACAACAACAACTAAAACAATTTAGTGAGATAAGACAAAGTGAATGGCATATGCTGCAGGAAATCAGCTTTTCTTCTGGATGGTTAACAACCTAAGTTCACAGACCAAAATTGGAGAAATAGAAGAGCCACAAGGCCAGCCAACATTTTGGCCCTAGCCTTTCAAGGTCAGCAAAGACTCAGGACATAGGAGAACCTGTACTGCAACATCATGAAACTCAGTTGAGCTCTAAATTTTCTGAACAGGGATATTATGGAGCCACAGAGGAAGGAGATCGAAGTTCTATAGTGTGCCTGGGAAGAGTCACATGGAGAGAAAACTTTGTCTCAGGCTCTCACAGAGAGCAATCTGGTCAAGCATTGGCCGTGACTCATCCACATGGATGACACAGACAAAGGAACTACAGAAGAAGGTACAGGACTACAAAATAAACCCTGAGGGGACTTCACTGACCTCATAAGAAACAAAAAGTACATGTGTTGATGTATTGGTCTTGCTCTATCTAGGTCTTAACCATCCAGCAAGAATGTATAAAAATGAGGTATATATCACAGGACCATAATAATAAGTTGAGTTGTAAATGGCTATGCTCGACAACTTCTTCAGATAACACACTATTGTGGAATGCTGGACTGTTTTGTATTGTGTCTTCGAGTTCATGCACCTAAATTAGTTGAATCACAAGAATGCCCATCTTTGACAGGTGTAGACAAAGGGAGGGGTATAGAAAGGAAGATTCATGATGTGTGTGTATGGACAGTACAGTTGGGATAGATAATGCCGTGCTCCTACATAATTCTAGGAGAGGCAAGATTTGCAGTAATGGTGGTTGGACAGGATATTATGTCGGTTTCTAGTACTATAGACAACCACTGGGAAAATAACAAGGTAGCAAGTATTAATTATTGAATCTTTGATGTAATTCAGGTATAAAAAATAAGATACATAAACAGCTACACTCTCTTAATTTACTGATAAGAGACATGCTATAATAATGTCTGTAAGTATATCATGTATGTACCTTCTATACCAAAACGTTATGAAAACAGTTTTCAATGTATTAATTTATCAAAGCCATCTTGTCAAGGTATCTTAAAACTGTCTCGTTGATATTTGTATTTCAGTACAATAAAAAAAAAAAAAAAAGAAATGTACAAAACCAACTAAAAAGATTTTAGTCAGATAGGGCAAACTGAATGACATATTAGCTTTTCTTCTGGATGGTTAACAACCTAAATTCACATATTAAGAATTGGAGAAATAGAAGAACTGCATGGTCAGCCAACATTTTGTCCCTAGCCTTACAAGGTCAGCGAAGACTCCGGACAGAGGAGAACCTGCACTGCAACATCATGAAATCCAGTTGTGTCAAATTTTCTGATCAAGGAAATTATGGAGCCACAGAGAAAGTCGATAGATGACCTATAGTGTGCCTGGGGAGAGTCACATGGAAAGAACACTTTCTCTCAGGCTCTCACAGAGATCAAACTGGTCAAGCAATGGCCGTGACTCATCCACATGGCATGCAGTACTGGTGACCATACTCAGGATCTTGCATTTTCCAGGCAGGCACTTATGTTTCCACACTATCTCCCCAGAACTTTTTACTTCTCTTAATCCCAGAATGCATCAGAGCTTTCTTGGGCTACTTGTAGTGTCTGTTACTAACCTGGTTTTCACTTTGTAGTCAACTTGTTGTTTTAAACTCTTACAAAATTATGCTGCTTTTCAAGGTTGTACTTTCAGGGCCTCTTAAAACCCACAACGGTGTCTTGCAAAAATTTTTGAACCCAAGATAAATTGAGATGTTTTCAAAAGTACAGATTCCAATGTTCCCTCTTCTCTAGATACCCAGAATGTCTGAGGAAATATCCAAAAGTACATATCTAGGTACTCAGGATAGCTAAGCTTGAGGAACCCCCATGTAGTTCCACACTGTTCTGTGATACCTCTAAACTCCCCAGCTCTGCAGGAGCTCCTAAAATAAACCATAAGTGACCTCACATAACCAGCTGCATCATAAGTCTTGGTATTTTTTCTCCCCAGAGTCTCTTTCTTTATCTCTATCCCTTACAAAATGGCAGAAGCCTAGAAATATTACCAGAACCTGTCTCAATACCTCTTTGAGGCAGGCTACTTTCTTCCCAGTCATTTATCAGCCCCATTCAGTGTAGCTGTAGCATTTTTATGGTGTACTGCTATTTTTGGCTTCTGTCCCACTAGACTCAGAATTGTAATGATATGGATTAATTTCTATATCTTTAGTATTGGTTCAGTTCATAAAAAATGATGAGAACTAGTCAATGTTTGTTGAAACAATAAAAGAGAGAGGATGCCTAAAAAACCCTTGGAATTGTATCAGTACTTACTATTCCTTTGAACCCTCAAGTTATGTGAGTAATGCCCTAAGCAGAGAAAATTCCTTCCAATTCCATTGATCTCATTTCTGATTCAACCAAAGCAACTCTGCTTTTTAGTTTTTCATATATGGTGAACAGAGTAAGGTTTTGTTGAAAAGGTGCAGAAAATTAATATTAGAAATAAATTTGGAAACACTGTTACTGTTTCCTGTTTTTTTTGAAACCTTT
>PVKA01036188.1:0-22011 GCA_004027165.1 Ctenomys sociabilis
TGTCCAAAACATTTCACGACTGAGCATCAGTTGTCTCATCAGGAAGATGGGTGGGGCCAAAATATGGGCGGGGTGGGGAAGAACCTGAAGCTCCTAACAGATAGAGGCCCTGAGGTTGTGAAGGAACTTCTGGAATTCTTTCCCAGTGAGGCCAGTGGCCCAGTTATTCAGTGTTAAAGGTTTAGCATTTTTATCCATCATATGAACCCAGTGAAATATCACTTACTAACTAGGAAATAACTATCTTCAAGCAATAGTCGCATCATTAGTCCCATACTCCCATAGCAAATGTGAAGGGAGTCCGGTTCTGTGATTGCATTGCCTCTGGACAGGTAAACCTTAGGATTACAAGAGTAGAACTGCTGAGTATGTTCAGAGAAAGTTAGTAGTTCAGCACTAATATGTCGCTGTTTGGAGCATCTGATGCCCAGGTAGAAAAAGAGAAGCCCGGAGGGCAGTACATAGAATAAAGAGTTTACTTCCTATAACGGTTGATACACTGTGTCACCTTGAGAAGTTTCAAAGCTTAACTAATTGTCTCAACAGGGAGCCAGGTTCTCACTTTGTAAACATCCTGAGCCTGTGCAAGAGGAGGGTATGGAAATGCTGTGAGCGCTACCCAGACCCCAGGAGCTAGTAGCCTGCTTGCTATCTAAGGGAGGAAAAGAGGCTTGCTTGCCTCCATCCCACTTTTTTGACTCTTGGTACTTTTGCTCAGAGCCAAAAAATTATGGCCTAAAACCCCTGCAACTGTGAGATAAATAAACCTTTCCCTATTTAACTTCGGAAGTTGAGCATTTTGTCTCAACACAGAGAGCAAAGTAGCTAAGACACTTCACATAGCAAATGTGAAGGGAGTCCAGTTCTGTGATCACACCACCTCCAGACAGGTAACCCTTAGGATAAAAAGAGCAGATGTGCCGAATATGTTCAGCCGCACCATAAAGAATAAGTCTTTCCACTTTACTGGACTAAATTAAGTATGAATGGTAAGAGCTTCTCTACTTTCAGGGAATATGTGGAGCATAATTTAATTGAAGCTTAATTTTCACCAAGCAACATCTTCCACTTTTTCCCAAGAAAACGGTAATAACTTTTTAATGACTTTCATTTGGGATTAATTGTAAAAGCAAAGTGTCTCTTTTAAGCCAGACCACTTACTTTCTCCCTTTCTCATCCAGAAATCCATACTCACACAGAAAGGAACTCACCTTTTCCCTCTGCAGTCAGTCAATCACAGAAGGCCACATGCCTCTGTCTGCTGAGAAAACACAATTGAATCCAACCCAAAAAGTAGTTACATGTAGTCAAGATTGGTGCAGGGGGCTGATTACCTTCATGGTAGAATATAGATTAAGATTAGACACTTAGATACCAAGAATCCATGTTACGTTTTCAGGGTAATCACTAAAAGAACAGACATAAAAAATATACAATTTCCAAGCTAAGAAAAAAGGATACCTGGTTGGCAAAATTTCTCCAGCTCTCCCTAGTCCACCTTCATGCCCATTTTTTTTTTATTTTAGCAGAACTAGGTATTGAACTCAGTCTCTTATGCTTGATAGGGAAGCACTTATTCCACTGAGCCATCTCCCCAGCCCCTCGTGCCCACCTTCTGCAGCCTCTAGTAAACCACGACTCCACTCTTCTTCCAGGAAATCAACATTTGTAGATGTTGAAAGTCATTTGTAGATTCCACACATGTAGTACCGCCTTCCTGAGCTTACTGATCTTGTGTAATGCAATGTCCTCTACATTCATCTCTGTCATTGAAAATGACAAGATTCCATCTGTGCTCACGGCTGTTTGTCCCTCATCATGATACATACTACCATGCACGTGTTGATGGACATATCAGTCCTTGTACATTGCACTGGTTATGGTTTGTGTCTAGGTGTCCCCCTAAAGCCTCATGCTATCATAGGGTTTTTTTTTTAAAGCTGTCTGGATCTAGACTGTATGATTGATTCCTAATACAGTGCTAGGGTTAAGTGTACTGGGATTAAGGATGGGTGATTACTGGATCAGTTTATTGATTGAATTAGATTGCCCTCTTCCTGGTAGACTAGATATACAGTTCTTATGGTTTGTATCTAGCTGTCCCTACAAAACCACATGCAGTCCTGGGGCAGGCTTCTAGAGTTTGGGATTAACTCATGGTCCACTGGAATTATGGGTATAAACGCTGTTGGGATTATGGGTATGAGTACTACTCCCCACTATGGCCAATAGTCTGACTGCAACTTAAGGGAGACAGACTTTCTCTCTGCAGCCATTGTTACTGCTACTCCTCTATTTTGCTCTCAGCTCTTTGTCACCAGTATGAAAAATTGCTCTTTGTCTTGTACCACTCTAGCTTGGAGCCAGCTGAGTATGCACTGACACCTCCAGTGTGAGCTAAATAAACCCTTCTTTCCTTCATTTTTGGTGTCAAGTATCTGTTCAACAAGAGATGATTAACTGAGACCATAATATAAGGGACAGAAAGAGGCTTGGTTCTCTCTCCTTTGTTGCTTTTCTACAGTCTCCTGCTATGAACTATTCTCATTGCCACATTACCATGCATTAGAACCAGGTGATTGTGGACTGAAACCTTTACAAGCTGTAAGCTAAATAAATCTTTCTCCTCTAACTTGGAGTGTTGGTACTTTGCTTCAGCCACAAAAAAAGTAACGAAGACACTGCTGTTGTGAACATTGCTGTAGTGAACACAGGAATGCATGGTATACCCAGAATGCTGCTCAGTTATTCTATATCCACCAAAACTTTGCCAGAAAGTCATTCAAGCAATCCAAAAGAAGGTGAAAAAGAGAAACACAGACACACAAAACATTTGAAAATACACAGGAAAATGGTAGATTTTTATTTAAACATATCAGTAAATACAGAAAATGCAAAAAGATTAACTAATAATCTAGGACATCCACACTAAAATTGTTTTTAAAGGAAATATAAGGATTGTTTATAAAAGATATGCCTAAAATATAAGGATAGAGAAAGTTTAAAAATAAAAGATGGATCAAAGTAATTCATGGAGGCCCAATCCCAGACCAGGCCTACCACAGGAGTGAGACCTTTTATTGCAATTTTCAGAACTCTTAGAACCCCTCCAACTTTCCAGAGCCAGACCAAGCCAACCTTGTAAGTGAAAACTATTGCCATGCTCTGGGGATGTTAGGGCTGGGGGCCTCCAGACCCACCCAAGCCCAGGCCCAGAGAGTGTGGGTGAGTGAATGGGAGATGTTGTGATCTCTCCTGCCCCCCCTTCCATCCAGATGCAGTCCAGGCATGGCACACAGGCCAGGAGTGAAACTCTTTAATTGAAGGCCCTACATAAAGACCAGGGGCAAAAATCATGCAGCTATTCCAGGGGTAGAACATCTTGCCAGAGGAGCACAACAGGTTCACCTCCAAGGGCTGCAGCAGGAAATAGTTGAGCACAGTAGACAGACACAAGACAGGAACAACTGGATGAACTGAAACTTAATAGATATACACATGAATTTTAGTAGTTGGTAAGGTTATCACTGCATCAAAGCGCTACATCAAAATCAGAGCACAGTGCTATACAAAATGACAAACAGAAGGAGTAAAATACAATCTCAGGTCCTGAGGCCACTCAGAACAAGTGAAGAGGACACTAGAACAGCCAAAATGTCTAAATTAATAATAGCACCTGAAGTAAAGAAACAACACCAGAAGGATATAGAGGAACTCAGATCACAATTTATCTCTGAAATAGAAAAAGAAAACTCTGAATTAATAGCATCTGAAGTAAAGAATCAAATGCAGAAACATACAGATGAAATCAAATCAAAAACAATCTCTGAAGTAAAAGCATTTATAAAAGCTTATTAAGAAGACACTGATAAAAAATAGAGGAGATTAGAAAATCAATGGGTACCTTGAATGAGCAAAACAGGAAAGAAATAGATTGCATGAAGCAGAGTCAATGAGATATAGAACTTAAAATTGCAATCACAAGCTTGCAAAACCATTTGAGTGAAAGTAAAGATAGAGTTTCAGATCTTAAAGATGCTATCACAGCTAGTGAAAAAGTAAGAAAAGATCTCTTAAAAACAACTAGGATGCAGGAAAAAAAAACTCATCACCTGTAAGATGAACAAAGGCATCAATGAGAAAGAAGTCAATGCAAATGACATAAAAAGAATATGGGCAGAAGTAATCACAGAAAAATTCCCAAATATGAGGAAACAATCTATCATTCAGGTAACCAAAGCACACAGAATGCCAAATAACTTCAACCAAACTAAAAACATGAGACACTCACTAGTCAAGATATGTCACTTTTCTAGTCAGAAAGCCAACACAAAAACAATATAGTGAAAGACACTAAAGAAAAGAAGCAGATCATATTCAAAGGAAAACATATCAGAATTACATGTGACCTCTCTTCACAAACCATGAAGGCAAGGAGAGCATGGAACAGAGTACTTCAAGTCCTCTATAAAAACAAATTCCAGCCCAGACTACAATACTCTACAAAATTCTCTTTCAAGTTTGATGGAGAAGTGAAATACATCCATGACAAAGAACAACTAAAAACTTGCATGGTGGCAAAGCCATCGTTACACAGGCTACTGAAAGATGGTCTAGAGAGGGACAACCATGACCAGAACTCCACCAATGAGAATGGAAGGAACCTACTAAACAGGACAAACAATTAAACACAGGACAAAAAGTAGTAAACAACAGCAGGTAAATAAAGGACAATCATGAGTCAACACATTTCAATCATAACCATCAATGTAAATGGACTCAATTCATCAATTAAGAGAAATAGATTGGCACAGTGGATTAGGAAACAAAACCTAGCAATATGCTGCATACAAGAAACATACTTAAATCAAAAGGACATTCATAGAATTAAAGTCAAAGGATGGAAAACAATACTACATGCCCCAGAACCTCAGAGAAAAGCAGCATTATCAATTCTGTTCTCAGACAGTCTCAACTTCAAACCAAGAAGGATCAAATGAAATAAAGAAGGCCACTATATATTGGTTAGGGGAAAAATTCAAGATGAAGAGGTAACACTCATAAATACCAATGCACCAAACACGGGAGCAACCAACTATGTAAAACAAATCTTAACAGTCATGAAAAGCCTAATATCCAAGACCACAACCTTAACAGGAGACCTTAACATCCACTTATCTCAAAAAGATAGGTCAATCAGACAAAAAATTAGCAAGGGAGTAGCAGAACTGAACCAGAGATTCAAACAAATGGACCTGGTGGACATATACAGTGTTCCACCCAACCGTTGCTGAATACACATTTTTTTTAGCTGCACATGCTTCATTTTCTAAAATAGACCACAACTAGTCCATAAGTCATGCTTAAGTATATGCAAGAAAACAGGAATTATCCCATGCACATTATCTGACCACAATGCAATGAAACAAAATAAACAACACCAACAACAGCAACAAAAAAATCCAAAAAAACGAGAAATACATGGAAGTTAAACAACACCCTACTCAGCAACCAATGGGACACAGATGAAATTAAACAAGAAATTCAAGAATATCTACAACTCAATGAAAATTCAACAAGTTATCTGAATTTATAAGATTTGAACTAAGCAGTTCAGAAGGAAATTTATAGCTGAAAGCTCACACATTAGGTAAACAGAACAGAAACAAACACCCTAATGTTGCACCTCCAACATTTAGAAAAGGAGGAGCAAACCAAACCCAAAGCCCAAAGCTGAGAAAGAATCATAAAGATTAGAGCAGAAATTAATTCAGTTGAGACAAAGAACATACTTCAAAAAATTAACAAATTTAAAACCTGCTTTTTTTAAAGATTAAAGAAAATTGATAACCCCTAGCTAACCTCATCAAAAAGAGGAAAGAAAAAAAATTCAAATAAAAGCAATAAGGAATGAAAAGGGTGAAATCACCACAGACCGAGTGGAAATTCAGAAGATTATCAATAGCTACTTTGAGAATCTTTACTTTCAAACAAAAGAAGAGACAGAAGAAATGGACAGATTCCTTGAAAGGTACAAATTACCAAAACTCAATCAACAAGATATAAGAACTCTCAATAACCCAATAACAATGAATGAAATATGAAATATAGTAAAAAACCTATCGACAAAGAAAAGTTCGTGTCATGATGGAATCGCGGCTGAAATCTACAAGAAATCTACAGAAGATATAATCCCTATGGTCATCAAATTCTTCAGCAAAATTGGAAAGGAAGCAATCCTCCCAAAATCATTCCTGGAGGCAAGTACTGTACTGATAGCAAAACCAGGGAATGATGCAACTAAAAAAGAGAACTACAGGCCAGTTTTACTCATGAATATAGATGCAAAACTCCTCAATAAAATCCTAGCAAATGAAATACAGCAAATCATCAAGAAGATCATACACTATGACCAGGTAGGATTCATACCAGGGATGCAAGGATGGTTCAATATATGCAAATCTATTAATGCAATACACTATATCAATAGAGCCAAATCTAACTACATGACCATCACAATTGATGCAATTAAGACTTTTGATATGGTCCAATATTCATTCATGTTCAAAGTCCTACAGAAAATTGGAATAGATGCACTTTACTTCAATCTGATAAACCCATCTATGACAAACCAACAGCCAATATAATTCTAAATGGGAAAAAACTGAAATCTTACACTCTCAGATTTGGTACAAGACAAGGATGTCCTATATTACACTTCCCATTCAGTTTAGTTCTGCAATCATTAGCTAGAGCCATTAGACAAGCGAGAGAAATAAAAGGAACAAGAATAGGTAAAGAAGAAATTAAGTTGACAATATTCTCAGTTGACATGATACTTTACTTGGAAGACCCAACAAACTCCACCAAGAAGCTACTAGAATAGATACAGAAATTCAGTAGCATAGCAGGATACAAAGTCAATACCCAAAAGTCAATAGCATCCTTCTACACAGATAACAAACACACTGAGAGGGAAATTAGAGAAACAATACCTTTTACAATAGCATTGCAGAAAGTGAAGTAACTTGGAATTCATTTAACTAAAGAAGTCAAAGTTATTTTCAAGGAAAATTACACTACTCTAAGAAAACGTATCATAGAGGATTTCGGAAAATGGAAAGGTATTCCCTGTTCCTAGATAGGAAGAGCCAACATTGTGAAGATGGCCATACTCCAAAAATTTCTGTATAGATTTAATGCACTCTCTATCAAACTACCAAAAGCATAGCCCTGAGACCTAGAGAAATCTTTCCTACAGTTTATTTGGAACCAGACAATACCTAGAATAGCAAAGGCAATTTGCTGACCAACAAAGGCAAGGCAGGATGCATTACACTTCCTGACTTGAAAATATACTACAAACCTACTGTGAAAAAATCAGCATGGTACTAGCAATGAAATAGATGTGAGGATCCATGAAATAGATTAGAAGATGCTGAAGCCTCTATGAACACATTCAGCTACCTTATCTCTGATAAAGTGGTCAGTGATGCTCACTGGAGTAAAGACAGGCTCTTTAACAAATGGTGCTGGAAAAACTGGCTCTCTACATGCCAAAAACTAAAACTTGACCCAGGTCCATCACTATGCACTAAGCTAAAGACAAAATGGATTTAAGATCTAAACAGAAACTCTCAATCTCCTGCAAGACAAAGTAGGAGGAACTCTTGAAGTCATAGGGTAGGCAAAGAGTTCATGAACAAACATGTATTCACGCATGAAATACTTGAAAGAATTAACAACTGGGACCTCCTCTGATTGAAAAGTTTTTGCACTTCAAAATAAATTGTCAGCAAAGTGAAAAGAACCCACAAATTTGGAAAAATCTTAAGTAATAAGCCCTCAAAGGACTGCCTCTAATATTTATAAAACCTAAAAAACTTTAGGGCCCTTGAATTTAAACACCTAATCCAGAAATAGACATCTGAGATTAACAAACACTTCTCAGAGGATGAAATTAAAGAAGCCAATAAAAATGTGAAAAAATGTTCCACATCACCAGCCATCCATGAAGTGCAAATTAAAATAACACTGTGATAACATCTCACCCCAGAAAGAATGGCTTTCATAAAGAAATCAACCAACAGCAAATCTTGGAGAGACTGTAGGGAAAATGTTGCACCCATCTAAATTCCCACTGCTGGTGCAACTATCATGGAAATCATTGTGGAGACTCCTCAAAAATATAGAACTTGGCCAGGCGTGGTGGCTCAGGCCTGTAATCCCAGCACTTGGGAGGCTGAGGCAGGAGGATTGTTGTGAGTTCAAGACTAGCCTGAGCTACAAAGTGAGCTATATATATAGAGAACTGGAAATCCCATTCAAGCCACTATCCCCCTATTGGGAATTTTCCCAGAAGAAATTAAAATGTCATATCATAGTAATATATGTGTGCATATTTCATAGCAGCACAATTTGTCATAGCCAAATCTTGGAAACAACCAAGATGTCTGTCATCTGAGGAATGGATGAAAAAAAAAAGTGGTATTTTTTTTAAAAGGGTATTTTTATACAATGGAGTATTACTCAACTATAAAGGGTGATAAACTTGAAGTATTAATATTTAGTTGGATGCCACTTGAAGATATACTGATAAGTGAAATAAAACCCTCATGTGTAAATATCTTTTAGTCTCTCTAGTATAAGAACTCAAAAGAAGAAATACATATACAAAGGTATAACACAATTAAAAGGAAAGTGAGAACTTGAGGATCAGAAAATGAAAAGAGGGCAAGGAGAAAAGCTTGGAAACCTGATAGGCGAAAGCTATATATTTATGCAAACAAGATGGTTAAGGCAATGATCCTGAGAAACATCAGCAGGGTATTGAAACTATAAGTTAATTGGTAGGATTCGCACCCTGGCTAACTATATATGCTGATACCTGTGAGCTAAACAACTGCACTGAAGATAGCAATGTGCAATAGAAGGATCACATTTGGATTGCCTGTCATTCTGGTCTTCTAAATACATACTTATTGTCATGACATACCAATTATTGCCATACTGGCTCTCAAGTAATTGTTTGTTTTAAAAACAGGTAATAAATGAAAACAAGAGACAAGAAAATAGTGTCACAGGATTGTCCTGCTATAATGCTATATATAGTTAAATTTCTAAATCTCTGTATAGAAATATATAATGATTTATTCGTACTTTTTAATTTCTTAATTTTTTGCCTTCATATTCCATAGGGACTTTAACATATCAATACTTGATGAAAAATACCATTCCGTATTATGCCTAAGATGTTTCATATTCAGATAGTTAGCTTAAACCCAACGGCATATGTTGTGCGGTAATAATAAGATTCTCTTCTGGAAAGTTAACAACCTAAATTTGCAGACCAAAATTAAGAGAAAAAGAAGGGCATCAAAGACAGTCAACATTTTGGCCCTAGCCTTTTAAGGTCAATGAAGAATCAGTACATAGGAAAACCTGTAATGTAACTCAATTGTGTCCCAAATTTTCTGATCAAGGAGATTATGAGATCACAGAGGAAAGTTGTCAATGATGTATAGTGTGCCTAAGGAGAGTCACATGGATAACAACATTCTCAGCCTTTCACAGAGAGCAAATTGGTCAAGCAATGGCCATGACTCCTCCACATGGCTGACACTGACAAAGGATCTGCAAACTGCGGTACTGAGTTACAGGATAAATCCTGAGGAGATTTGACTGAACTTATCAGTTATAAAAGTTACATTTCTTGTTATATAGGTCTTGCTTTATCTTGGTCTTAATTATCCAGCAGAAAAGTGTAAAAACGAGGTACATAAAGCCATATTAATATGCTGAACTGTGAAAGGCTCAAGTCAGCAACTTCCGACATCATCAGGCCTATGGATAACCCACTACTATTATGGACTACTGGACTATATTAGAATATTGTGCTGAAGTCATGCACCTACAATATTTAAGTGACAATGGAATATCCTTCTCTGACAAAACTAAACAAAAAAAGGGATATAAAATGACCACTTTGTATCTGTATATTCAAAATAGGATAGATATACAGCTACATTCTCTTAATTCCATGAATAAAAAGATCCGTTCTAAAAAAAGCACAAAGCAGTTTAGGAAAACACTTCACTAAAAGAAAACTGGTAAGGCTATATTAATAAAAACTAAATAAAGGCAAAGTATAAAGCATCAGTAGAGTTAAACAGGAATATATCATTAATGTTTTACCACTAGGACAATATAATAATTCTAAATTTTTATACATTTGAGAACACAATCTCAAAACATATGATTTTAAAAAATTGTCAGAGTTGTAAGAAAACAGAATTTAAAAATAGGAACATATATAACCTTAGTGAAAAATTTGATCACACGATTCCAGTAGCTACAGCAGATGAAATTAGGAATGGCTTGGATAATCCAAACATGGATAACACAGTAAGAGCCCACTGTACCACCTCAGAATAGATTCTTTTTAAGCAAACATGAAGCTTCAACAACAGTTTTCTATATGTCTGCCCATATAAGCAGTTTCAAACCTTTCACAAGTTAAAATTTATACACTTGGGCTCTTCTGATCACAATGCAATTATGCTGCAACTCCAAAGCAGAGAGAAAATTCCCAGAAGTTTAGAAAGTGGGAAATAAATTTTCAAACAACTTTCTCAAAGAAGAAAGTGCATGAATATTAATGATAGAAAATAATTTTCCTGGAAGTTAATGAAAGGATTATAGTATCAAAATGTGTGTGATACAGATAAAACAGCACTGCAGGGAAAAGAACAAAGATTAAAACATCAGTAAATGAACCATCTATCCAAAAAGGTTAGAAAGATTCACCAAAATAAACACAAGGGAAGTAGAGGATAAGACAGTGAAAGTAAAATTAATGCAATAAAAACACACATAAAAGAAAGTTTCAATAAAGAAGTAATTCTGTTCTTGATTAAGTAATTAATAATTTTCAGTGAGGCCAACCAAAGGAAAAAGGCAGAATAAATAAGCAGTACTTTAAAAAGACATCATTATAGATCTTAAAATCAGTGTATTACGTAGATAGCTAAGCTAGGTAGAAATATCTTAGGCTCAGACAGGGCTGGCCCTTTGAGGGAATCAGTGCAGAGGATAAGAACAAATTATAACCCGAGTGGCATCTGGCTGAAGGCACATCTGTGGAAGGCCAGGCCTCAAGGTGCAGATAGACTGACCAGGCTCATCTGCCTTCTCATGGGATAAGACATCTGATCCAATGAAGTCTGGAGAGACATCAGTCACCCAGGTGGAGGGCCAGGACCTCCTGATCCATCTCTTCCTAAAAAGGTCTCCATTTTTCCTATGTACACTTGCTACATAACCTGCTTCCACACTGGATCAAAATTACTGAAGCAGCTATACTTGTGATCATTTTGGTTGACCACAGTTTTAACCCATCTTGTATCCAGCTCATGATTTTGTACTCACCTTGTGATTTTGCTGTTTAAGTCTTCCTTTGCAAACTGGAATCCCTGGCAATCCATTTTAGGATTACCTCCTATTGCTCAAGATCTCTCTTTCTCTCTCTCTCCCCCAATACATTTTCCTACTCTTAACTTCCATTGTTCCTTAAAATTCATTCGACTTTGGGGAACATGAGTTTCACATATTTTCCCCCCTCAACTGAAGAGGTTAAGAGGACATTATGACCAAGCATACATACATAGATAAGTTACTATAATTAATACAAGAAATGGAAAAGCTGCTGGTGTACTAACTTTAAGAAAAAAAGACTGCACCTTCATTAGAGAGTTCTACCAAGACTCAAGACAAAATAGTTCTAATTTTATATATTCTTCAAAAGAATACAAAAAGATAGCCTCTTGATATTATTTAAAAAACTATAAAAAACTTAACTCCAAATTCTACAAAGTCATTGTAAGAAAGGGTAAACTTAGTCATAAAAACAAATGCAAAAGTTCAAAATCCAAAACAAAACAACCAAATGAAAAGCAACCAAATCCAGCAAAATGTAAGGCAAGCACAGTAGACAAATTGGATTAATTCCAGAAAAGCACTGTTGGCTATTAGAAAACCACTCTTGCCAGGGGTATAGCTCACTGGCACAGTACACTCCTGGTAAGCCTGATGTCCTGAGTTCAAACACCAAAAAGGAGGACTCCACCATTTCCTCGATCCCGCCCCACACGCTCCTAGCCAGAGTGACCTGCCTGAGACAGCAGGGCCAACTTCAGCAGCCTGTGGATCCCGCCCCCAAACCCTCCCAGTGAGCGGAATTTGCTCTACTCACCAGGATTCCCAGAACAGTGAGTGTGTGGTGAATTTGAGGGACAGCATTTGGCTTCTTCCAGTGCGCGCAACCCAGATCCATGCCCCCAAGTCCTCCAAGCCAGCAACCGGCATGAAACCTCAGGGCCCACTCGCCAGAAATAGAACACATGAAGCAGACTCAAAGAGATATAGAAGAACTGCTGATCGAGTGGGAATTTCCCTGACACCCTGGGCATCAAAGTTCGGTGAGTGTGTGGTGAGTCTGAGGGAGAGCTTTTAGCTTCTCCCTGTGTGCTCTGCACCATCTAGAGCCTCAGGCCCCAAGACATCCAAGACACAGACCTGCCTGAGAAGACACTCCAGACAGACCTACATGGCAACTCCCCGTAGACATTGCCCCCAAGACCATCACAGAAGCGAGAACTTTTGGTGACTCTCCTGGCACACAATCCACCCCTGCCAAGCCTGGTGAATATGAGGGAAATCTTCTGCACCCCCCAGTGCTTCCTAACCAGGGACCCAACAGAGGAGAATCACAGGAGCTACAGCAAAAAGGAACTGAACACAACAGCTAGATCCAGACCAGGCATAACTGCATAATCTCAAACTTAAGAGACTGGCACCCGAATCTCACCATGTACTAAAACTATAGCTGCACCAAAGCTCTACACCAAAGGTCAGAGGTCAGTACTATACAAAATGACAAAGACAAGGAGAAAAATGTAATCTCAGGGCTTGAGTCCACCAATAAGTCCACAATACATTAGTTCAGCTGAAATGAATGAATTAACAGAGACAGAAGCAAAGGAACATCAGAAAGGTATAGAGGAACCCAGAGTAGAATTAATTCCTGATATAAAAAAAGAAGTATGTGAATACATACCATCTGAAATAAAGAACTAAATCCAGAAATATCTGGGGAAAACCAATACTCACTCAGAACAAGTGCAATGAATACTACTCCAGCTGAAAAATATGAATTAGCAGTGTTGGAAGCAAAGAAACAACATCAGAAAGGTCATGAGGAACTCAAAGCGGAAATGATTTCTGAAATCAAAAAAGAATTCTTAGAATAATACCATCTGAAATACAGAAAGAAGTCCAGAAATATACAGAGGAAACCCAATTTGGAAGGAACTCTTCAGAAAAAGAATTCATAGCTACCTCTAAACAAGAAATGGATTAAATAAAAATAGAGATCAGAAACATGTTGGAATCCTAGAATGAGCAATACAGAAAAGAAATAGAACACATGAAGCAGACTCAAAGAGATATAGAAGAACTAAAAATATCAATCATGAGTCTACAAACTGTTTGAGTGAAAGTGAAGACAGAGTTTAAGATCTAGACGGTGGTGCAGCTAGTGAAAAGGTGAGGAAGGATTTCTTAAAAACAACGAGAATTCAAGAAAAAATAATCTATCACATGCAAGATGACACCAAGATGAACAATGTGAGATTAACTGGCATCAAGGAGAATGAAAGAGTCAAAACAAATGATATAAAAAGAATATTAGCAGAAGTAATCACAAAAAATTCCCAAATATGAGGAAACAAACCAACATTCACGTAATCAAATCACACAGAACACCAAATAACTTCAACCCAAGTAAAAACACACCGAGACATATAATAGTCAAGATACTACAAGTCCAACATAAGAATAATACACTGAAAGCTGCTAGAGAGAAGAAGCAGATCACATTCAAAGGAAAACCCATCAAAATTACAGCTGACTTCTCTACACAAACCATGAAGGCAAGAAGAGCATACAGCAAAGTTCTTCAAGTCCTGTACTACAAAAAATTCCATCCCAGACTATTATACCCTGTAAAACTTTCTTTAAAGTTTTATAGAGAAGTGAAATACTTCCAAAACAAAGAACAATTAAACAATTTCATGATGACAAAGCCATCGCTGCACAGGCTACTGAAAGATGGTCTACAGAGAGACCACAATGACCAGAACTCTACAAATGATAATGGAAGGAACCCACTAAACAGGACAGACAATTAAACACAGGACAAAAAGGAATAAACAAAAGCAGGCAAATACCATGACAAACACAAGTCAACACATTTCAATTGTAACCATCCATGTAAATGGACTCAATTCACCAATTAAGAGAAATAGACTGGCACAGTGGATTAGAAAACAAAATCCAACAATATGCTGTATATAAGAAACACACTTAACAAAAAGGACATTCATAGGCTCCAAGTCAAAGGATAGAAAACAATACTACATGCCCCAGCACCTCAGAAAATAGCAGGAGTAACAAGTCTGTTCTCAGTCTCAACTTCAAACCAAGAAGGATCAAACAACACAAAGAAGGCCACTATATATTGGTCAGGGGAAAAATTCAAGAGCAAGAGGTTACACTCATAAATATCTATGCACCAAACACAGGAGCACCCAACTATGTAAGACAAATTTTAATGGACATGAAAAAGCTAATATTCAAGACCACAATCTTAACAAGAGACATTAACACCCTCATATCTCAGTAGCAGAACTGAACCACAGCTTGGAACAAATGGAACTGGTGGACATATACAGAGTGTTCCAGCCAACCACAGCTAAATACACATTGTATTCAGCTGAACACAGGTCATTTTCCAAAATAGATCACATACTAGTACAGAACTCATGCTTAAGTATATGCAAGAAAATAGAAATTATCCCATGCATATTATCTGGCACAGTGCAATGAAACTGGAACTAAATGACAAAATAAACCAGCAAAACCCACTAAATTAATGGAAATTAAACAACACCCTACTCAGCAATCAATGGGTCACAGAAGAAATTAAACAAGAAATTCAACAATATCTACAGTACAATGAAAATTCAAGCACAACTTACTGCAATCTATGGGATGTGATGAAAGCAGTTCTTAGAGGGAAAATCATAGCTATGAACTCACACATTAGAAAAACAGAATGGGAACAAATGCACACCCTAATGTTGTACCTCTGATATCTTAAAAAAGAAGAGCAAAGAAACCCAGAGCACAAAGACGGGAAGAAATCATAAAGATTAGAGCAGAAATTAATTCAATTGAGATGAAGAAAACAGTTCAAAGAATCCACAAATCAAAAAGGTGATTCTTTGAAAGACTAAATAAAGAATAAACATCTAGCCAATCTCATCAAAAGAGAAATGAAAAAATTAAAATACAAGGAATAAGAAATGAAAAGGGTGAAATCACCACAGACCCAGTGGAAATCCAGAAGATTGTCAATAGCTATTTAGAGAATCTTTATGCTCACAGAATAGAAGACACAGAAGAAATGGACAGATTCCTCGAAAGGTACAAATTACCAAAACTGAACCAAGAAGACACAACAACTCTCAATAAGCCAATAACAGCCAATGAAATACGAAATCTAATAAAAAGCCTACTGACAAAGTCCAGGTCCTCATGACGTCACAGCTAAATTCCACAAGAAATTTATAGAAGATATAATCCCTACACACCTCAAACTCTTCAATGAAATTTAAAAGGAAGCAATCCTCCCAAAATCATTTCTGGAGGCAAGTATTATACTGATTCTAAAACCAGGGAAAGACACAACAAAAAGGAGAACTACAGACCAATCTCCCTCTTGAACATAGACAAAAAAAATACCCAGTAAAATCCTAGCAAATAGAATACAGTAAATCATCAAGAAAATCATACACCATGAACAGGTAGGATTCATCCCAGGGATGGAAGGATGGTTCAATATTTGAAAATCTATAAATGTAATATACTATATGAATACACTGAAATCTAAAAACCACATAATCATCTCAACTGATGCAGAGAAAGCTTTTGACAAAGTCCAACACACATTCATGCTCAAAGCCCTACAGAAAATTGGAATAGATGGACTCAACCTTAACTTGATTATTAAAGCCCATCTATGACAACCCAAAAGCTAATATAATCCTAAATGGGGAAAAACTGAAATCTTTTACTTTTGAATCACATACAAGACAAGGATGTCTTCTATCACCCCTCCTATTCAATATAGTTTTGGAATCATTAGCAACAGCCATTAGAAAAGAGGGAAAAATAAAAGAAATAAGAATTGGTAAAGAAGAAGTTAAATTATCACTATTTGCAGATGACATGATACTTTACTTGGAAGAGACAAAAACTTCCACCACAAAACTAGTAAAACTGATACGGCAAATTCAGTAGCACAGCAGGATACAAAGTCAGTACTCAAAAGTCAATAGCATTTCTCTACATAGATAACAAGCATACTAAAAGGGAAACAATAGAAACAATACCTTTTACAATAGCACCATGGAAAATGAAATATCTGGAATTCACTTAAGCAAGGAAGTCAAAGATCTTTTCCTAGAAAATTACAACACCCTAAGAAAAGAGATTATAGAGGATTTCAGAAAATGGAAAGATATTCCATGCTCCTGGATAGGAAGAACCTGCATCGTGAAGATCGCCATACTTCCAAAACTGTTGTACGTATTTAATGTAATCCCTATGAAACTGCCAACAACATACCTCCCAGAACTAGAGACATCATTCCTGAAATTTATTTGGAAAAACAAAGGCCTAGAATAGCAATCGCAGTCTTCAACAATAAAGACAAGGAAAGAGGCATCACAATTCCTGACTCAAAATTATACTACAAAGCCTCTGTGATAAAATCACCATGGTATTGGCAACAAAACAGTCCTCAGGATGAATGGAATAGATTAGAAGGAGCAGAGGCATCTATGAACATGCTTAACGATCTGATCTTCAACAAAGGAGCCAAACAAGCCTACTGGAAGAAAGATAGCCTCTTTAACAAATGGTGCTGGACAACCTGGCTTTCCACATGCCAAAAACTAAAACTTGACCCAGCTCTATCACCATGCACTAAGCTAAATTCAAAATGGATTAAAGATCTAAACATTAAAACAGAAACACTCAATCTCCTGAAAGAAAAGGTAGGAAGAATTCTTGAAGACATAGGGGTACGCAAAGAGTTCATGAACAAACATGTATTCTCACGGTAGACACGTGAAAGAATCAACACCTGGGACCAACTCTTCTTGAGGACCTTCTGCACCTCCGAAGAAATTGTCAACAAAGTGAAAAGGCAACCCACACATTTTGAAAAAATCCTAATAAGCAATCAGACAAAGGTCTGCTGTCTAGAATATATAAAGAACTAAGATATAACAGGGCTCTCATATTTAAATGCCCAATTCAGAAATGGGAATTTAAGATGAATACACACTTTTCAGAGGATGAAATTAAAGAAGTGAATAAATATATGAAAAAATGCTCCACATCACTAGCCATCCGTGAAATGTAAATAAAAACAACACTGAGATACCATCTCACTCCAGAAAGAATGGCTAGCATAAGGAAATCAACCAACAACAAACTTTGGAGAGGTTGTGGGGAAAAGGAATTGTAGACCGGAATGCTGGTGGGAATGTAGATGGGTAAAACCATTGTGGACATCAGTGTGGAGACTTCTCAAAACAGTAGAACTAGAAATCCCATTCAAGCCTGCTATTCCCCTACTGGGAATTTTCCCAGATGAACTGAAAGCATTACATCATAGTGATATATGTGTACCTATGTTTATAGCAGCACAATTTGTGATAGCAAAATCTTGGAAACAATCAAGATGTCCATCACATAAGGAATGGTTAAAAAAGTTGTGGTATTTCTATATAATGGAATTTTACTGAGCTATGAAGAATGATGAACTTGAAGCATTTATATTGAAATGGATGTCACTTGAACATATACTCAAAAGTGAAATCAACCAAACACACATATGCAAATAGCATATAGTCTCCCTAGTATAAGAAGTCAAAAGATTCTGATCAGATTTTATCATGCCACCGTTAATACTGAAAGTTGTGTTGTTGGCTCTAAGTAGACAAATTATCAGAAGATGGAGAGAGATAATACCAAGAAATGTCCAAATACATACAGAGCAATTTAATTTATTTCAGAAGTATCACTGCAGAGATATGCAGCATTAGAAAACTGAGATTTTTATACACAAGAGTTAACAAGTCTAAAAACAAAAGATAAAATCTACTTGAAGGAGCAGAATAATACATAAGATGTCAGGATATGGGGGAATGGCTCTTAAAACACAAAGCCACTACTCATAAAGAAAAATAGTAAAAGTTTTGATTACTTAAATTAGAAATGTATTCATCGGAAGACATCACCCAAAAAGTGAAAATATAAGCTATACAATGGAAAATGATTAATATTAATATTGCATAAAAGCTCCTGCAAATCAATGACAAAGTGATACAAAGACAAAATAAAACATGGACAAATTTAGAAGAGGTTATATGAATGACAAAAAAATCCCTGTGGCATGGGGGAGATGGCTCAGTGGAATAAGCACTTCCCTGGCAAGTGCAAGGGCCTGAGTTCAATCCCTGGTTCCACAAAATAAACCTGTGGAAAAGTGTTGAATTTCATTAAAAAGTGAGGGGAAAGCAGATTAAAGCAGAATGTCCTAGGAGTATAACTACTAGATTAACAGAAATATAAAACTCTGCTGGTATCAAGAGTTGCTAAGCACATGAAAAATCAGAAACTGTCATTATGTGCTTGGAGGGCAATACTTCATAAAGCCATTCTAGAAAGTTATGTGTCTGTCACTAGAGAAATAAAGACTGAGTGTACATACACCCTATAAAAGTGTGCAGTGATGTACCATAATATATGTGAAAGAATATTCATGCCCGATAGCATTGATTATCAAACCTGCGAACTGGAGAAAAGACAAATGCTCATCCACAACGGGATGAATCGATAAATTATGGTAAACTCCATAGGATGGAATCTTTTACAGCAACAACAAAATTTAAAAACCACAGCTGCTTTCAACAGCAGGATAAAAAATCCTTGAAATAAAACAGAGATGGAGAAAGATAGCAAGAGATGCCTACACAATGATTCTGTAAATACAAACAGCAAGCCAGCCAAAATCACACTGCTCTGTTACAGTAGTGCATTCATAGGTGATAACACTTGAAACCAAGACAAGGAATCTACATTTTATCCAAGTGCAGATTGGAGCCACTGTCTGGGGCAGGGAGAGGCCAGGGTTGGTGGGGAACTGGCAGGAAGGGAACAGCAGGTTCTGCTTTTTGCTCTGGGTGGCAGGTTTAAGGGTATTCACTTGATTCTGCAAGAAGTGCAGAGAAAGGATCCAGAGTGGAACACAGGGCTGATCGATTGAGTCTCAGTTACATACATTGAAAAAAAGCAAAGACGGCTGAAAGATCCCTTTTTGTATTCCGAGCCATCATCTATTATTAGCACCAGTGATAGCAGCAACATTGATGCCAACATTTTTCAAAGTCTGCAGAAACTTGGCTTCTCCACAGAGCCCTGTGAGTCATTTAAGCAGAAGTCAATATCCATCCTCTGCTCTTCTTGCCTGCCAAGGTGGCCTGAAATACTCCAGCTTTTACTCCTGGCCTTCCACATCTGTATGCATCCACAGCATCTCCCTTGCTGTCCTCTCTGCCCTTCCTGTTCCTCATCTGGGGAGGTGTATGTTAGCGCTGCAGCATAGCTGCACAGAGCAGCACTTCAGAGAGGACATACTGTGGGATTGAGGGACACTGGAAATGGTGCTTTCCTGGCCCCAGAGGACCAAGCACCCAAGTAGGAACCCTGAATGTGGAGCGGGCATGACAGGGTGGATGACACAACCTACAGTCTCCATAACAATCTGACAGGCTTTGAGGGGGCTGATCAAAGATTTCTGATCCTGACTCCCTCCTGAATCACCAAAACAGTTAAAAAGCAAATACAAATTTCTGGCTCTCCAACTGTAGAGATTCTGATTCACTATATTTGGGAGAGAACATGGAAGTTTGTAGTTATAGTAACCTACCCAGGTGATTGCCACATAGGTAGCTTCGGTACAGTTCTTAATGGGCTGGTCCATGAAAGCCATCAATCAAAACCTCCCCCAAATGCATCCATCACTTCCCTGGGTCCACCTTGACCTACAGGGGTCAAATGTGTTCTCCTAAACATCTAGCTTCATTAGCTTTTGCAACTGTCCAGACCAGCATTAGTAAACTCAGGACATCTCTAACTCTGTATCCAGACTAGGTGCATTTTTTTCAGGAAGCTAGACCTTAATCTAAAATAGTTTTCATGTGTGTAGAAACTCTGGCATGAGCCAAGTAAAGACACGTGACCATGTGCTTGTGCAATGTCTTAGAACAAGGAAAGAAACTGCTGTAGCAGGGCTGCAAAGGCTGGAGTGTGCCACACAGACAGGGTACTGGGTCACAGCCCTCCAAGCTAGACAGTCTTAACGTTGGGCTTCAGAATGACTGAAGAAAACCGCTATGCTTGTTCACATGGATTGTATTCATTGGTATTTATTACATTAAAAATGAAAACCCAGAAAATACTTATTAATATTTTACTTTTTCATTGTTTCATCTACAAACAATGAAAAAGTAAAATATTAATAGAATCTGTCTTGCATGAAAATTAACCAGATTTTCTTTAAAAAATACTGAGAAGACTGACATTGCTTTAACTTTTTTCAAGTTTAAGTTTGGCTTAATAGGAGACAGCTGGAATTACATAGTTTCCACATTCAAGCTGTTTCAATATATTACTGTGATGGAAATATATAAAGAAAAATGAGGCCTCACATAAATACACCGTTAAGAAAAAAAGAAATATTAAAGTCAGCATCTGTATTTCATATGTTGTGGTGTAGCTCACCATGTAACACCTGGAAAATCCCATTCTGAATATGAGAAAATAGAAGTTTAAAAGAGAAGCAATGTCTTGGTGCTATGAAAGTTTCATCTTTGTAGGCTCCTTGGAAGGCTCTCAGAGGCTGTGCCCACTTCCAGCTTCTGGACTGCACCTTAAAAACACTTTGAAGAAAAGCAGTACCTGCTGCCCCAAGTGCCAGGTGAGGTCAGGAGAAGGACCAGCCAAGGCCCACGTCTGTTTCCACAACCATGCCCAGGGTTGGCCGAAGCTTTGCTCAGAAAGGAAATGCTCAGTAGATGTTCTCTGCCTCTGCAGGCACCTGCTGCTCACAGGCACCCAGCACGGGGGCCAGCGACATCATCGGCACTGCAGGGTTCTGTGTGTGGCCATAGCAGTACTCCTCTTCATGCCTGCGCAGGCTGTAGGGGTCCCCTCCTGCTCAGATTTCATCCCGCCTGCCCGCTGCTCAAGCCTTCCTCTGCTCAAGCCACTAGCTGCCTAGAAACATACCCCAAAAATACCTTGGCACAGCGCTCCCACTGGGTGGACACTGCCTCCAGAGCTGACCTGCCCAACTGCCTTGCTCACGCATACCACTCTTTAAAGTGAGGCCTTTCGAGATTACATTGTTAGTATGAAGACTTCCACAGAAGAATCCTGATTCCCCAGAATGTTGTTTCTGTTCCGCTGTTCTCGGTCTTTTCTTTTCTTTCTTTCTTTTTTTTTTTTTTTTTTTGCAGCGGGGGGGAGGGTTGCTTTGTTGTCTTGCATTAACACAAATCACCTTTTATTTCATCCTCTGAGAAATGTGTATTCATCTCAGATGCCCATTTCTGAACTGGGTCTTTAAATTTGAGGGCCCTGTTATATCTTAGTTCTTTATAAATTCTAGACAGTAGACCTCTGTCTGATTGCTTGTTAGTTAGCATTTTTTCAAAGTTTGTGGGTTGTCTTTTCACTCTGTTGACAATTTCTTTTGACATGCAGAAGCTCTTTAAGAAGAGTTGATCCCATTTGTTGATTCTTTCAAGAGCTTCCCGT
>PVKA01036189.1:0-21992 GCA_004027165.1 Ctenomys sociabilis
CCTCCTGAGATCTTTGCTTTTGATTTGCAACATAAATCTGGTGAAAAGCTCCCAATGATAGCCATGCCACTGCCTCAACATTTGGCTACCTTAAAATTTCTTTAGCCAGCTTTAGTCTGCTACCATTAGTTTCAGACAAAGTCTCTGGACATGAGCAAAGTGCAGACAAACTTTCTGCCAAACCATAGTGCACATCATCTAGAGTCCAACAAACAATGCAGTTCTTTGCAGAAGAAATCTCCCAGCCTGGTCTGTGCCAACAGGATTTCTGTCAGCCTTCTGGTCTTCAGAGCTCACCAGAATCTCCCATACAGAACAGCCAAAGGCATTCCAATGCTTCTCTTTCAGGGGACATCTCCAAACCTTTCCTATCTCTGCCCATGAGCCATTCCCAAAGGCTCTTGAACCATATGGTCAGGTGTAGTCACAGCAAGGGCCCCACTCTTGTACCAAATTCTGTCTTGGTTATTTTTTTCTCATTGCTGAGACAGAATACCTGACACCAAAAATTAAGGAAGAAAAGGTTCCACATTTCTTTGTTGGTAGATTTTTAGTTACATCTTCAATTTCATTGACTCATATTAGGCACAGCATACCATGGTTTGATCCCATGTTCCACACGCCTTACCAGACCTGCCTTAAGGCAGCCTGAGCCAGCCCCCCCCAAAAAAAAATCCTTCATTGACTCATATTGGTTTATTTGTAATTGTTACAGTTTTTTCTTTTTAGAATTTTTATTTCTTCTTGATTCAAGTTTTGGTAACTCTTATGTATCTTTAATTATAACCTGTATCATTACTCGTATATCCCTTTGCTCCTGATAAACTGGTCCTCTAAGTAGGCCTCATGTTTGGGTCTCTGCCAGTTCTTTTGCCTAGAGTATTCTCTTTTTGGTATCCTACTTTTTGCCAAAAAGCCACTTTCTTCAGTGAGCCTTAACAGCAACACCTCAGTTACAGAATTCTGCACACTTTATTCTGGTTACTTGTTTGTCTCTTATTAGATGAGCTGCTTAAGGACATGGACTGTGCTTTCTCATGTGTCCCTTACCATAATGCTAAATATAATATGGGCCTCATAAATAGTTGGTGAGTGAATGAATACATGAAAACCTGAGTAATGATAGCTGTCCTGTTGAATTTCCATTTCTTCCCTGAAGTATTTCTTGATGCAGAGATAAACTAACCAAGAAGAGTATGGAAGGTTACTTGAGAAACTCCAAATAGAAGTTGTCTTTGGTAAGGGGTCTAGCATGGCTAAAAATGAGTAAAGAGGTGCCTGTAATCCTAGCACTCTGAAAAGCAGAATGAATAGTTTAAATTTTAGCCAAGTCTGGGAAATTTAGTGAATACTGAGACCCCCTCCATCTCAAAATAAAATAATGAAAAAGGATTGGGAATGTAGCTCAGTGCCCAAGTCTTAAGTTCAATTCCAAGTACAAAAAAAAAAAAAAAAAAGTGTGTGAAGAGAGACTGACTTTGCTGTATGCCTTTGTATACCTTTTCAAATTTGAGTCAGACGTATGCATTATTATTATTGTCATATTTTGGTACTGGGAATTGAACCCAGGGTGGTGTACATGCTGAGTATGCACTGTACCATTGAACTATACCCTTAACCATTATTACTACATATATATTTTTTGAGATAGGGTTTCACTGTGTAGTTCAGGCTGGTCTTGAACTCACTGTGTACCACAGGCTGTTCTCAAACTCAAGGTGATCCTTTTGTCTTACCTTTGAAGTGCTGAGACTACAGATGTATGCCATGCCTGACTTTATTCTTTAACATATCTGTGTGTAACAAGTTTCACTTTGTCCCCTTTCTACCCCTGACACGTTTCTCTGTGAACACCTAGACCCAATCATGATTGACAGTTTCTTAGAGATGACAGATTTGCCTCTTTCTTCCTGGAAATGTCTTGAGGTTCCTCATTCAGGGGTCTTTGGAATAATACGGAAGTCTAAAGTGTGTTTAGCATTTTCTCAAATATTACTGTTTATTGAGTTTTCTCTGTGTGTGCATGTGTGTGTTTTAGGGAAGGGTCTACGGGGTGTTCAGGATCTCTACTAGACTGGACTCATAGTGGTCTGCCTGCTTACAGAGGAGAGCTGGGATTATAGGTATGTGGCGCCAAGCCTTCTCTCAATCGCTGTCTTGTGTGCCCTGCTGAACCCCCGGCCCCTGTGCCTGCTTGCAGGCACTTTAATCCACTGAGCTATTTGGCCGGTCCTTTATTGAGTGAGAGTTTTCAATAACAATTCATCAGATCCTTACAACATTTCTATTTTATTTTTAAGGAAACTAATTTTTATTGGTACATTTTAAAAGGTTTTTTTTTTTTTTTTTTTTTTTTTTTTGCCTGCTCAGGATGCCTTAAGGGCAGGTCTGGTAAGGCATGAGGATCTGGGGATCCAGCCACAGAATTCTGAGCCTGACTGCTTTGGTTAAGCAGGCACTTAAACAACTGAGCTAATGGGCAGGCCCCCAAAAGTTCAGAAGGATTTTTTTTTTTGTCTTGTTTTTGAGACAGGGTCTCACTGTGCAGTTCAGGCTGGCCTCAAACTCACTTCGTAGCTCAGGCTGGTCTCGAACTCACAACAATCCTCCTGCCTCAGCCTCCCGGATGCTGGGATTACAGGCACGCCTCACCATGCCCGGCTTCAGAAGGATTTTTTTTATTGGTACATTTTAGATATACATGATGATCACATTCATTCATTATAGGGAATTTGTACCAGTACATAATATAACTTCATTCTGCCCCCATTTCCCTACCGTCCCTTAAACCTCTGTTCCTGTCTTTATTTACAAAAGTTTTCTTTCCATTTTTTCTTTCTTTTCTCATTTTTTACTTTTCCCTTCTTCCTTTCCTCCCACCCTCTTTCTTGTTCCCCTTCCCATTTGAACATTTTCTTCCTATTTCACAATATCTATTATACATTTTGGTTCTTATTTACACTTTTAGTTTCTCAGGGAAACATTATAGTGTTTATACATGAGTTCCAGATTTATTTCACTTAAAATTATGTCTCAAGGTGCATCAGTTTACCTAGAAATATCTCAAACTTCTTCTTTATGGCAGAGTAGTATTCCATTGTATAAAATTCCCCACATCTTCATTTTTTTTAGGGAAGGGTCTACAAGGTTTCACTACTAGATTGGACTCATAGTGATCCACCTGTTTACACCCTCCCAAGAGCTAGGATTACAGGTGGATGCCACTATGTCCAGTCTTGATTGCCATCTCAGCATGTGGAGATTGAATCCCTGGCCCCTGCTTTAATTCACTGAGATGTTTGGCTGGTCCCCACATTTGTTTATCCATTCACTAGTTGATGGATATTTGGGCAGTTTATGAGTTGACTGTTATAGACTATGCCAGTGTAAACATGGATGTCACTATGGTATGATGCTTTTAATTCGTTTGGGAAAATACCAAGAAGGGGAATTACTGGGTGAAATGGGACCTCTAATCCTAGTTTTTAAAATTTAATTATTAATTTTTTTATTTAATTGTTTGTTACAGAGTTCCTTTACACAGTTCAGACTTGTACTGATCCTCCTTAGTCTCCCCAGCACTGGGATTACAGGTGTGTGCTGCCATGCCAGGTTTTGGGGCTGACACAACACGCCCGGCATAGCATGCAGTGCTGGAGATTGAACTCAGGTCCTTGTGCTTGCCAGGCAGGTGCTTAGACCACTGAGCTATCTCCCCAGCCTTAATCCTACTTTTTTGAGCAATCTGTAGTGGTTGCAGAAGGCTCCATTCCCACAATGGTGGAGAAGGTTCTTTTTTTTCCTACTGCCCCACCAGTGCTTGTTATTGGTTAACATCCCTATTTTATAGTGGTAAAAATCTGAGGTTTGGGGGGCTAGGTAGATGGCTCGGTGGAATAAGCATTTCCCAGGCAAGTGCAAGGACCTGAGTTCAATCCCTGGTTCCACCATTAAAAAAAAAAAAAATCTGAGGTTTGGAGCATCTGAATGAGTGTTTCAGGATTATACACCTAATTGGGGCAAGGTTTGTAAGTAGTTCAGATGGCTTAATTTCAAATTCATGTCTCTGCTCTTAGTTCTTATGACAAGGAGGTAGTCTTCTTTGGAATTAGATTTCTGGCTTTCAGGGACGTTTCTGTAGGAGAGGAAATGGAGCTCTGATGTTTCTTTCATTTTTTGGATCACATCCTTCCCCTTTCAGGACTCTTTTACATTCTTTTACAGGAACTCTTTTTCTCTGGGAAGAAAGGGGTTAATAATAGGTTTCTTGGGGAAATAGCTCAGTGGCATAAGTGCTTGTGAAGTCCTGAATTTGATCCCCGGTACCAAAAAAAAGCTTCTTCATTTTCTTGTTGGGGTAAAACTAAGGCTCCATTGGGGTAATACCTTTTAGGGAAATTTGAATCGACAGCATGCTTTCCTATTCTTCACTGAGAATTATTGCTACTATTAGGCATAGGGTTTTGTTTCCAGGTTACAAATCTCTTTAGCAAAGAAGTAAATGTGGAATAGAATTAGAAGGACTCATGTAGTCCTTGGATATAATTTAATGCTCCACATCTCAGAGAGAGTAAACATTGTAAAGTGTGCAAGATGGGTTTGGATTAATATCCTGACAACATATGGCTTGGCATGTAGGGTGTTCCTTGGAGACCCTATTCACCATACACCAGCCTGCCTTTGCCGGGTGGCCCCTTCTCACAGATCTTTCCCACAGCTGTTGTGCACCTGGGTGAATCATCAGTTTTAGTAAGCTTAAAAAAATACGACAGCAGAAAAACAATTTTAACTGATGAAAATCCTTATGGAAGATGCACAATAAATGCACAACCCTGAGAAACTGTGTGTTTTATTTTCTACTTAGTTTCCCCTGAGTTTGTCTGGGACAGTCCCTTCATTGGGAACATTGGGTGAGCCTCATTCCTGGTCTCTTGAAAATACAACATTGAAAATCGCCTTATTCTTTGTGACTGTTGCCCTTGAGGTCACGATAGAAAGGGTCTGTGGGAACTCTAGGGAGCACCCAGCGTCATGGAGAGAAGGATCAAGCAGAAATCCTTGGCTTTTTTTTTTCTGTTTCTACTTGAATCAGAATTTAAACTTTCAAAGACAGTTTTATGCTTTACAGACACAGCTGAAGGTAAGGAGTCTTCATTGAAATCCCTAAGGAGAACTTATTGGCGCACATAGACGTCGTGCTCAGGTACTTTCCCTACCCAGCCCTAACCTGTGCTGTGCAAGGATATATAGATAAAGGTTCGAGCTGATGGCTTAGTCAGAGCCTCCCAGGTGGGTGGCTTTGCAGGCCTGGTAACTCAGCTGGTTCAACAGGGTTTACACTGAAGAGGGGTTTCTCAGGCACATGAAATGCATTAAGAATCCATCAAACAATAGTGCTAGTTAACTAATTACCAATTTGTGTGGCTAGGTAAGAACATTCTTTCTTCTATGTGAAAGGTATATAGTACTTGGGAAGCCAGCATATTTCTAGAGGAAAGCAAGGCAAAGAAGGCTTTTGGGTCATAGCAGCAGATACTATACACCCAGAGTTAAACTATGTAGTAGTGTGTTTGGTTTATCTCTCTACTCATTTGTATGCACTCCCCCTCAAGTTTTCAATATATTCAGAGTAAAGACTCAATACATGTTTTATTCCACTTGTTCTACTCTTTATCTTTCCTTTTCTCCCTATATTTTCCTTCCAGGTTATATCTGTAATCTGCTCAGAAGAATCTTCATCTTTTAGGGAATAAGGTGTTAAAAATACTCCTTTTTATTTTTTAGGTTCCCCTTTATTCCCCCCCCCCCATTTATTCTTTGAATATCGTGACTCTTCTGTTATTCCAGGTGATGGATTTTAGCTCTTGTCAGCCAGTTTCCACCCAAAGATTCTTTCTGGTTAACATTCAGCCCAGTTGTTTATGGAGCACCCAGGGTGTGCCAGATCCTATTTGGCCATGGGAGTATAGAGATGAACAAGGCAGATGTGATCATTGCCTTCAGAAACACATCTCTAAACTCCCTCCTTAGATGTGGCACTTTTGTGGGTGACTGGTTTTGTTTGTTCTATGTTGCTTCATATTAATTTCCTTCTGAGAGGGCAGTCTTTTCCATAGATCTAGGGGACAGTGCCTCTGTGCCATATATGTGGGCTTTGCTTGCTGGCTTGTCTGCTCCCCAGTGGTGAGAGCAGCATGCTTAGACTGAAGAATAAAGCTCAGAGGACTGCTACTGCCCCAGCCATACATGTCCCAAGAGCCTGTGCTTGGCACTGTTGAATATTCTTTTTCTCCTTACACACAGATTATAGTGTTCACTGCTAATTTAAATTCAAATAACCTTCCGCCCCCTCTCCGCCTTTAAAAAAAAAATCCTTGTGTATTATATAGGGTGGTGAACAAAGCAAACAGCTTTGGTCTCCTGGTGGGATTTGTTTTTTTTTTTTTTTTTTTTTTTTGTCTTTTTGAGACAGGGTCTCACTATGCAGTTCAGGCTGGCCTTAAGCTCACTTTGTAGCTCAGGCTGGTCTTGAACTCACAACAATCCTCCTGCCTCAGCCTCCCGAGTGCTGGGATTACAGGCGTGCGCCACCACGCCCAGCCAGGTGGGATTTGTTTTATCATGTGTTTTTTATGTAGCCTCGCTATGGGTTGTCTTTACTTTAATAGGGCTAATGTGTAATTCAGGCATATTGATATTCTGCAGTCTTAGAATCACATCTTTTTAAACTTCATTTGTCATAAATAGTGTGACAGGTACATTTAGGAGCTTTGAGTGACAGGCTTCCTGGCTTGCTTGTCTGCTTTGGGCTCTAGACTCCATTCTTGTCCCTGCTGGGTCCTGCATAAAGCCAGGATGATGATTTCTTTGTTTCATAATAGGGTCTTGAAGATAGCCTACTGTTCCCCCTTTCCTGCTTATTGCCAATTTTACTGGCAGTTGCCATGAAATGTGTGTGGGGAAGCTGGCAGAATGGCTCTCTGGGAACCATTTATTTGAGAACTCCCAGCAGAAAAATGTGTTTTCCTTTCCTTTTATGGTTGTGGTGTGTGACATTGTGATCTGGTACTACTTGTCCCCCATGCATACTGAGACCTGTGTATGACTCCTCCAGCTCTTTTGGGATTTTTGGTAATAAATTGTTTGCTGTGTTATGTCCCCTCCCCCAATTCCATCATCTTCCTAGGAAGGTGGAGGTTTGTGCTAACAATCAGGGAGCCTGTTTCTGTCACTGTGATTACTGAAGGCATGGTGGGTAAACCCAGAGGAAACATGTTTCTCATTGCTTCTGGGGCTGGGCATTTGCTGCAGTTGCATTTAGTGTTTAGGGTCACACTAGAGGCTCAGTTGGAAAGGAAAAAGCACTGAATAATTATTGCTTACATACCAGTTAAACCTATCAGGCAACAGATGTCAAGTGCAAGGAAAGAGCTCAATAATGTTATTATAATGACATAATAGTTATCATTATAATAATCAGCTGGCATAGCTTTTGATAAGAGGCATGTACCAAATTGAGTGCAGGAGAAAGGGCTAACCTTGAACTACAGCACAAAGAATAGGTGCTTTTCCTTGCAGGAGATGCTGTTTAAATGCTGATTGTTCAGGTATGGAGTTGCTACCCTATCTGCATAGCTGAAAGAGCTATGGAGGCCAGATGGGACTGTGTGCCCTGCAGATATTTTCTTATAGTGATGAAACACACCATCTTGGGTGAATTATGCTCTGTACCTAGGAAGTGGTGGTGCACTTTAATTTTATTTATACGAATTGTGGTGGGCTATACATATGGAAAACAGGCTTTTCTTTCTTAAAGAGCTATTGGGAGCTGTATTCCCAGTTCTGGCTAGGAAGGTGATGAGCAGACATATGACCCAAAAGGCAGTGTTAGGTTAGGAAAAAAGAGTCTTTGGATTCAGGCAGACCCAGGTTTGACTCTTGACCTTGATATTTGCATCAGCTACTCATGGACATGCTGTCTAGTTTTCATGTGCTTTTCACTGATAGCCCTGTCTAGAAAGTGTGGCTATGCCTGGCACTTTAAGGTGGTCAGTACATCCTCTGGCCTCTCTTCATCCCATTTCCACAGCCTCTGTAAAGAATAGAAGGGCAGGAAGAAGGTTCTCCTGCTTCCATGGGTGGGGGGGGGGGATTTTGGCCTCAATTAGAGCTTTATGTGAATTTCCTCAGGCAGTGATGTTGTTTCTGTAAACCATGATCTGTAGATCTCCTCTGAAGCTGCCTCATCAGGGGAGACTTTGATATTTAATGTTTAGGAACATCTTTGCTTTATCCAAAGAGTAAAAGAGTGTTTAAAATCCCTTCAGAGAGCAGTATACCTACTTCTGTCTCAGACCCCTGTAGCCTTGCCTTCCCTTTTTCCTTGGGTGGGTCATTTTGGGGGTACTCTCTCTACCCGAGGGATTAGAAAATTCTTGTGTAGGCTGCTGGTTATGTGGATCTGTGTTTTTATTGGGCAAAGATTTTGTGTTTCTGCTTAGGTGTTTGCTGTGGACTTTTATTTTGGAAGCTTAGTACTTTCAGACAAGGTGGTATCTTTTTAGACTATTTTTGGCAGTAGTCCAGCTTGTCACTATGACTACCATGGAAGGAATGGCAGGACATAGAAAGTAACTTCTATAAGAAATTTGGGAAAGAGGAAGGGAGAATGAGAAAGTATAGTTAGGCTTTTGGTTGCGTAGGGAGAATGGCTTCTCTAAGAACCATTTGATTTGGATGAATCTCAGTTTTTTTTCTCTCTGAAATTTAGTTCTTTCTATCAATATATATACAGAGAACATCCATTATATTCCAGATTTTATGGGCCCTGAGGACTCAGTTGTGAGTAAATCAGAGGTAGTTTCTACTTAGAATATATTGCTATAGACATTAATCAAATTATGACCACAAAATGTAAGCCACAGTTGTAATAAGTGTATTACAAGTAAGGAGTATGGTACCATGAGAACATTTGACAGGAATTTTTCTTTGTAAGTGAAGAAAGGTTTCCTTGTG
Source organism: Ctenomys sociabilis (assembly GCA_004027165.1). Taxonomy (NCBI): domain Eukaryota; kingdom Metazoa; phylum Chordata; class Mammalia; order Rodentia; family Ctenomyidae; genus Ctenomys; species Ctenomys sociabilis. The sequence continues at coordinate 9,016 of PVKA01036189.1, forward strand.
GAGGTGATGTTCAAGTTGAATTGTGAAGAAAAGGTATTTCCTGAGGATCCAGCTTTTGCAAAGTCTCCCAAGGGCTGGAAGTGGTTGTGGGGAGTTCTATGAGGAACTGAAAGTGTGGCTGGAACATGAGAGAAGAGAGCTACAAGATGAGGTTGGAGTGATTGGCAAGGGCAGGCCTGGTTAGCCATGTCAGTGGCTCTGGAGAGCAGGGACACCTTTGGAGAGTTGTAGGTGGCTGTCTTAATGAGATGATTGGATGTTCAGCATGAACAGATCACTCTCTTGGATACTGCTTTTGGTGGGATTTGAGAAGAATTGAAAATGAAGATCAGAAAGGGGGACATTACTAGTCAGGCATACAGCTACAATACTAGTTACTCGGGAGGCTGAGGTAGGAGGATTGCAAATTCGAGGCTGGCAACTTCATGAGACCCTGTCTTAAAATAAACAAAAGGACAAGGTATAGCTCAGTAGTAGAGAATTTGCCTAGAGAGGCACCAAGTTCAACCCTTAGTACTGCTAAGAGAAGAAAAAGGAACATTACTATAATGCTATTAAGTTTTTTAGTTAAATGATCTTCAGAGTGACCCTTTAAAAGTGGGCACACTTTTCTTCCTAAATCAACTCCTCTATCAGTGCCTATATTGTATTGTGGCCACCTGGCTTCTCAGCAGACCTGGTGGCCACAGTTGCTAGCATACCTCCCCAGAAAAAGGTCTGAAGGTTTCAGGCCTCTCACCTTTAACATCTGTCAGCTTCAGAACTGTTTTCACTTGCTGTATTGCAATCCCTTTGTTGGCTGTTACCATTGGGTAGATGCTACCCTTATACTTTGGGGCTATGACACTGGCAACTCCTTGAAGTGTGATATGTTAAGTTAGGAAAACCAGTACCTGTGGCTGTGTAGTAGTTGATTCTGGCTGATGTAGGTATGTATATGGTCTTTCTTGACAGCAGTCTTTGTCCAGAAGGCTAATAATTAGCTGGAGTTGTTCTTACTGTGTAGCCAGGAAGACTGACGTGCAGGATGGGCCTATTCCATAAAGAAAACTGGATCAAAGTCACATGTGCCAGGACATGTGTTAAGTGCAAGATGACCCTAGAGCAACCCCCTTCCTTTTGTAGTACTGTGACCTTCCCCAATACTCCTCTTGATAGTGGATAGGAGGAAACTTCTGTCTCACTGATAATAAATTTAAAACCAAGAAAAGAAACTGAGTGTGTTGGTGCACACCTGTAATGGTAGCACTAGGAAGATTGAGGCAGGAGGGTTGTTGCGACTTCAAGACCAGTCTGGGCTACAAAGTGAGCTCAAGGCCAGCCTGAACTGCATAATTCAAAAAGACAAAAACAATAACAACAACAACAACAAAAACTAGGGTAAGAATTTTAAATCAGGGCCAGGGAAATAGCTCAGTGGAATAAGTGCTTGCCAGGCATCATGGAGTCTGGGGAGATGACTCAGTCATCTCCCCAGACCCCATGAACCTTATCTTTACTTTCAGTGGGAAACAGGTGATTAAGGCCCACAAACTCTTCCATCTTTTGTTCCCATGAGGCTCCCTGTCTGCCTCACTTTCACTTACTAATCTCTGCTGCACAGTAGTTAGGAGAACAGTCATTCACTTTCAGCTAACTTTAGTTAGAATTTCAGCTTCCCATTTGCAGGCTGTGTGCTCTAGGATCAGTTACTTTACTTTCCTGATCCGAAGTTTTCTCAGATCTAAATAAGAAATAATATTAGTGCTATGATTGAAAGATTTGCTTCCCTTCTAAATTTATAAGTTGAAGTCTAATTCCCAAGGTGATGGTGTTATGAGGTAGAGCCTTTGGGAGGTAATAAAGTCATGAGGGTTCTGTTTTTATGAGTGGGGTTAGTGCCCTTATAAAAGAGGCCAGAAGGGACTTTTTTGTCCCTTTGCCTATGACAGTTAGAAGATTTAATCTGTGAAGCAGAGTCTTACCAGTAGTTTGACACTGCCTAGACAATATAACAAGAGCTCATCTCAAAAAAGAAAAAGGCCCTAGACATATTTTTTTTTTTTTTTTTCAGAGCTGGGGATTGAACTCAGGCCCTTGCGCTTGCCATGGAAGCGCTTATTCCACTGAGCTACCTCCCTGGCCCATAGACATGATATTTTAATGAACTATTATTAATCTATCTCAAACTTTCCTCAAAAATTGAAGAGGGAACACTCACTAATATATTCTTTGAGGCCAACATTATCCAGATACCAAAGCCAGATAAAAACACTGCAAGGATAATTCATGTTCATACTCATATCCTTTATGAACATTTATGTCAGAATCCTAAACTGAATACTAGCTAACCAAGTTAGAAGCATATTAAAGGGATTATATACCATCTCCAAGTGGGATTTAGTTTTCTAATGCAATAATAACTCATTACACAAAAATTGATCAATTAACAAATGAAGGGAAAATGTGATTATCTCAATTGATGGAAAAAAAAATTGCACACCTTTTCATGAGAAAAACAGCCAATAAATTAGAAGCAAAATACCTGAATGCAGAGCTATACATGAAAACCTCTCAGCAGACATCTGAGTGGTGAAAAACTAAAAGCTTTTCCCCTAAAGGAACAAGACAAAAATGTTCACTTTCACCACTTCTATTCAACATAGCCAGGAAGTCTTACTCAGACCAATTAGATAAGAATAAAATGAAAGCCATCCAAGTTGGAAAGGAAGTAGTAAAATTATCTGTTTGCACACTGATATAATCTTATATGTAGAAAACTTAAGATTCTACACAACAAAACAAAAACATACACCCTTTAGAATAAACTTAGCAAAATAGCATTTCTCTTGGGAAATTAAACTGTTTTAAGCTACCAAGGCTGTATAACTTGTGCAATGTTCGTCTACATCTTGGAATCAAGTATCAACTTTTCTTAGAAAGTTCTTAAGGAACATGTCACTTTGCTGTCCTAAACCCTCTAAGGGCTCAGTATCATATGTGTACTGATATTCAACTCCAAGCTCTTTACTCTTGTTATAAGACCTTTCATATTCTGATGCCTGCTTCAGCCTGCCTTGACAGCCTTACTTCCTACATTCTCCTCTAACTACAGTGACCTACTTTTTTATTGTTGTTGTGTCTGAGACAGAACATGTCTGTATGCAGTGCAGCCTGGCCTTGAATGTAATATGTAACCAAGCTAGCCTCAAACTCACAACAATCCTCCTGCCTCGGCCTCCCAAGTACTGGGTGACAGACACATGCCTGGCCATGGTGACCTACTTTCTCTGAACAGGGAGAATTTTTGCTCCAGATTTATTCTCTGCCTGAAATACTCTTCCTTTTCTTTCTTTCTCTCTCTCTCTCTCTCTTTTTTTTTTTTGTATCTGGGATTGAACTCAAGACTTTGTGCTTGCCAGGTAGGCACTTATGCCACTCAGTTATAAGAATTGCATCAGAAGGTCTTCTCCCTTCATCTTTTCTTGATTGACTCCTTGTCATTCACATCTTTGTTCTGTTGTTATTTATGAGACAGCTCTCTCTTTCATCTAGTATAAAGTGACATCAGTTATCATAATGTAACCATCTGTGTTAGTCTTTTTTCTGTTGCTACACTAAAATACTTTATCCTGGGTAGTTTGTAAAAATATAAGCTTATGGGCTGGGAAGATTGCTCAGCGGTCTAAAGCGCTTGCTTAGGCAAGCTCTCCAGGACCGCGGTTCCATCCCCAGAACCACATGCCGTGCCAGCCCCTCCCCCAGGGTGGGCTGAGCTGACCCTCCCCCCGCAAAAAAAAAGAAGAGTCTGTGATGTGCAGTGAGACACTGCAATAAATTAAAAAAAAAAATAAGCATATATATATATATGCTTATTTTAGCCCTTGTTGGACTGTGAAAGTCCAAGAGCTTAATGACATCCCTACTGGTCCTCTGGTGATGGCCTTATCCTTCATGGTAGAAGATGAGGGCAAGCAGGAATGTTTGGAAGAGGGGAAGAGACAAAGTGAACCATCACCTTTTTTTGGTAGGGGTGTTCTAAGGTTGACTGCAGAGTCCTCACACTGAAATATGTCTAACCCTTTTTATTATTTGTATTTAGAGATGGAGCTTTTCTAAGTTGCCTAGATTTTTTTTTGTATTTAGTACAGGGTCTCACTGCACAGATTGAGCTCATAGTGATTGTTCTATTTTCAGCCTCCCAAGTGCTGGGATTACAGGTGCACACCACTATGCCCAGTCTCTAGTTGCCCAACTTGATCTTGGTGATCCACCTACCTTCGCCTACTGAGTAATTGGGATTATAGGCATGTGACATTGTTCCTACCTCAGCTATCATCTCTTTTTTTTTTTTTTTTTTTTTGTCTTTTTAAGACAGGGTCTCGCTATGCAGTTCAGGCTGGCCTTAAGCTCACTTTGTAGCTCAAGCTGGTCTCGAACTCACAACAATCCTCCTGCCTCAGCCTCCCGAGTGCTGGGATTACAGGCATGTGCCACCATGCCCGGCTTCAGCTATCATCTCTTAAAGGTCCTACCACCTCTCACTCCAGTTACACACACAATACTGGAACAAACCACCCAAACCATTACAGTAGCTGATACTTGTTTAATACTTCTCTTGAATCTGTTTTTCCTTTATGAATATGAGCTCCATGTGTGTAAGGACCCTATGTGTCTGTCTTGTATGCAGTTTTCCTAGTGCTAGCAATGGTACTTGGCATACAGTACATGATTAGACAACGCTTGCTGAATGAATGAGCTTGTGAATGTGTTCTCTTATTACTCAGAAGCTGGGTACACAGGTGTTCTATATACTGTTTTGTTTCCTAAATAAATATGATCAAAATGATTTTTTTCCTTGTTCATTATTTAATAAATGCTGTTCTTCACTCTCACCCTCTTTTAATTGGAACATTCCGAGGAGAGGTTGTTTTTCTCTTGTTTAATTTTATGTAGCTCTTTTTCTTCCTGGTGTTTTGTTATTGGAAAGGGGGGACTTGTAGTTGCTGGGCTTTGAGCATTGATTTTTAGGTTTTCTGTTATAAGAAAGCAAGCTTTAATACATTTGCTTGGAATAAAATAAACATAAAAGCTCAACAGGACATGATAAATTTATCTCACTCCAATTTTCCACTGACACATTTTGCAATACGACCAAAGTTCTTAGACAAGGTCATTAGCTAAGAATTGACAAATTGACAGTGGCTATTCACAGAATGTGAATAGGTGGCAAGGTGAGATATATGGAGAGGTCAGAGAAGATAGTGCTTCCCTTTGTGGCATTTGCCTGGTTTTTCATGGCAGACATTGGCCCTGGACCAGTTTAACTGGTCTTCACAAGGCTGTGAAGACAATAGAGGTTCTGCTGTTGTGCCCACCTATTGTGGCAAAGATAATCCTTCACCTGGAGTAATGAAGTAGGGCTCTAACCACTTTTGTAAATTTTTTTTAATGTGTTTGGTACAGGGTCTCATTATGCAGCTCAGACTAGTAATCTTTCTGTTTTTCTGCATGTGCTACCATGCCCAATACACCACCGCATAGGGTCCTGGGGGTGGGGCCAGTGCTGCATATGGTGGCAGGGATTGAACCCTAGTCCTTGTGCTTGCCTAAGCAGGCACTTAGTCCATTGAGTTATCTCACTCAGCCCCTCTTTTGTAAACATTTGAATCCTACATGTTTTTGGCATTCACACTTTGATTCTTCAAGAATAAAACCCCTGAGAGTGACATGAGCAAGAAAGTATCTGAAGTTTGATTAGTTAACAGAGAAATTGGGTTGTGTTTGTAAAAGATTCTGTTTATTGAATCTGTAGCAACTGGTCACTACTTTTGTAGTTCTCTTGTATTACCTGAGACTTCCTTCTTTTTGTTTTTCTCAAAGAACATAGTTCTTTTAACCTTAGATATTGCTGACTCTGTGCATGTGCGTGTGTGTGTGTGTGTGTTTGTGCATGCGTGCATATGTGCACATGCTAGGTATGGAACCAAAGGCCTTTAGTATTAGACAAGCCCTCTGTCACTGAACTGTGTCCCCTCTAGCCATTTTAAATTTTATTTTTGGGAATTTTGAGCCAATATCTTGCTGAGTGACACAGGCTAACCTCGAACTTGGTATTTTCCTGCCTTGGCCTATAGAGTAAATATATCATTTACAGTCTGACCTATTGTCATGTGTTACCATGTCTGACTTATTGTTAGCTTTTAACTATTTATGAGTTTTTCTCTTGAATGATATTAGACTCCTTGTCAATTCTGTCACTTGGTTATCTCCCTTTTTGTTTGCTTTTTTGAGACAGGGTCTTACTTTGTAGTCTGGGCTGGCCTTACACTCACAGAGGTCAGTGGTGGGATTATAACTGCATACTACCAGGCCTCTTTCCCTTTTGAAAGACTCTGACTGAGGGTATTTGGCCATTCTTTTTTTTTTTTTTGGCGGAACCAGGGATTGAACTCAGGCCCTTGCGCTTCTTGCCAGGGAAGTGCTTGTTCCACCGAGCCATCTCCCCAGCCATTCTTATTCCTACCCTATAACTAGTCTCAATTTGCTGTAGTTATTGATTGCCTCCTCTGTCCCCCTGAGATAATCTTTATCTTATATTTAAACTTATCTAGTAATCCACGTGTAATGAAATGCCTCCTTCCTTTTATATGCAAGAATTTTAGCTGAAAGACTGTGGGACCAGAAGGTGGCTTTGGTAAAACAGTGAGTGGCTTTCTTGAGCAAGTTTCTCTGGGCTTCAAAATCACTGTTAAGACTGCTCTCACTTCTTTTACTTCTACTCATCAGTCTTTTCTATGCTAAATGATGACCCCTATTCCTTTAATCTTTTCTCACTTGTTCTACTTCCTGGCCCCTGTGTTATTTCTGCAGTTCCTCTTCAAAGAAGTGTTTTCTTTTAGACATTTTCACAGCTGTTGTGTAGCCACAGTTGTAGGTAGTATGTTTTGTTCCTTTTCCATGCAGGCTATAACTTTTTTTTTCTCCTGTAATTATAGAAAGGTGACTGGGATGGGCAAGGCACAATGCTGCATACCCCCACTCCACTGTGGCTATCATCTGTAATTCCATGCCATGGAAAGGTGGGCCAACCAGAAGGACCCCGAGCTGGAGATGCTAAATGGCCGTTAGGGGTGATGATGACCTTAATTTCTGTGATACTTACTCAGGCTCCTTTTTAGTGTTTGTGTGGGCCAATACTAAACATTGAACCCTGGGCCTTAATAATGAGCTACATCCCCAGAATTTCTTTAAAATTTTGAGGCAGAATCTTGCTAGGTTGATGCATTGACCCAGGCTGTGCTTAAATTTTCAGTTCTCTGTCTTTAGCCACCCAGAGTACTGGGATTACAGGAGTGTGTCACCGTTCCCAGCCCAGCTTCCTATTGTATTATTATTATTTTTTAAAATTTTGTTACTAACATTAAAAAATAACAAACCAAAGTTATATCTCTTTTTGTTTTGTATTGTTCCCTCTACTTTCCTTAAAACTAGTGAAAACTTGGGACCTGGGAGATGGTTCAGTAGAATAAGCTCTTCCCTGGCAAGCACAAGGGCCTGAGTTCAATCCCTGGTTCCACAAAAATACCCAAAAAACTAGTGAAAACTTCTTTTAAACTAGCTGCCATCTTTGTGTTCATGAAGATTTGGTAAATTGGACCTCCCAACTCTGTCCCCCTACTTTTCTACTCATGAATTGAATAGAATAGTAGAGTGCTGTGGAAACAGCATTCACACATCCTGTACATGCACTTGCACATATGAACAAAGTTGAGTTCTGAGGAATAGACACTTCTCTGAGACCAGTTCATCCTGTTTCATGCAAATGTTCTCCACTGCAGCAAAATTTAGAGACTTAAAGAGATAGAATTAGTGACTTCCCTCTATCATCACCAAAAAAAAAACCAAAACGACAACAAAAAACTCTCAAAGCTCTTAAACCTTAAAACATCTGGCATTCAGAGCTTCAGCCCTGAAAGCAGGCAAATTTCAAACCTGGTCCAGTAAGACTCTTCTTTCCTCTGATCTTTTCCTGTTTTTTCTCTCAATTTATTTTAACATCCCTTTTCATGGTCTTACGTTTCAGAAAGTTCATTCAGGCTTTCTTGCTAGCTCCTGGCAGAAGCAGCAGCAGGGCTCTGGCCTTAATTTATGGTTTATATTTTTTCTCTGTTCACTGCTCTACTTCCTAGCCTCCCAGTGTCCTATTGGTCTTTCTCCCATTAGAAAGGGCAGTGTCATATAGTGACATGTAGCTTAAGAACTTGATGATATCAGTACTAGACTAGTGATTTTGGAGGAATTTGGAAGTCAATTTTGTATATGTGCTCCTTTTTTTTTAAGTTGATTTTATTGGTACATTATAGATATATATTATGATCACATTTATTATAGGGAGTTTGTTCCTATAAATCATACATTTTGACTTTCCCCCCCAATCCCCTTTGTGTATATACTCTTAAATGAGGAGATATTCCTCTCTTTGGTAACATCTTTGTTTTTCTTTGCCCCTGTAGCCTCCACGAGCTCTCAAGCCAGGGGAAATATTTATCATGATTAATTCTTTGGCATTATATTATGAAGTTACAAAATAGTATTTAAATTTGTTTTCAATGTCTTTGGGGGCCCATCTGAAGAGAGTTCAAGGAATAATTAGGACTAAGCAAAGAAAATTAATTCAGAGGCAGAATAGTATAATAAGCTTAAAGGAAAGCAATGAAACATAATAAACAAGAGTGAGCTTTTAAACTCTCTCTCTATCCCCCTCTCTCCATCTCTCCCCCTTCTCTCTAACTCTCCCTCCCTCTCCCCCTCTTCTTCCTCCTCCTCTCCTTCTCTCTCTCCCTTTTCCTCTCCCTTCCTTCTTTCCTTCTTGATTTTTTGGTTTTCTCTTCCAGATGTGAGAACTGTTCATTATTTCCCTGGTGGTAGAATGAGGGACACTTGCTAGTGAGAGTCTGCTGAGAGTCAGGCAGTGGAGGAAGAGGGGTGGACCACCTTCAGATACTATTAAATGGGGGGGCTTGGGTTCATCTGAGGAAGACATAAATTTTATTTCTAGATACCTCCTTGCCCCCGGATTTTTCTCATTTTGTTTGTTTTGCAGTATCAGGGATTGAACTCAGGATCCTGTACTTGCCAGGCAAGCACTTATTTTACTGAGCTATCTTCCCAGCCTGCCCCTGGATTTTTAGTATTGAACTATATTTTCCAGATAATTCTCTGGGAGGACAGGAGAAATGGAAGAAATTTTTTGGACAGTTTGAAGTGTTTTTGTGAGTCTTTCTGAACACTTCAGAAATTCAAGCTATAGATTTGAGGATTTGTCTCCTTAAAGTTTTTTCTAGATGAAATACTAAGACCTCCAGTTCTTTTGGGAAGCAGGCAGTTTGATATTATATTTAAGACCTTCGCCTTTGGAGTCAGACCTACTTTCTAAAGCTAGCTCTGTCATTGATATACTCTGCGACTTTGAGAAGGGACTTAACCTCTCTGAGTCTCAGTTTCTTCACAATAGAAAGATAATGATGCAGGTTTTGTGTGGGTCAGGTGTTTGGTGAATAAATAGTGTTAGCTATAAATTGTTACATGGGATACTGGTGCAAATTCAGATTGAACTTTGCTATGGCTTGAGTGTGTCCCCCCTAAGGTGATGTATTAGGAGCTTAATTCCCAGTGCAAATAATATTGTGAAGTGAGGCCTGTAAGAAGTGGTTAAGTGAATGGATATGGAGATGCATGCCTGTAATCTCAGCTGTTTGAAAGGCTGAGCAGGAGGATCACAATTACCATTGGGCAACTTAATGAAATACTGTCCCAAAGTAAAAATGAGAAAAATACTTTGTATGCAGCTCAGTAGTAGAGTGCTTATCCAGCATGCAGAAGGCCCTGGCTTTAATTCCCACTACTGCCAAAAAAAGTTATTAGGTCATAAGGGCTTTGAAGTCATGAGCAGATTAGTGCTGTTGGCACAGAAGTTGCTTGCTTGCTTGCTTGCTTGCTTGCTTGCTTGCTTGCTTGCTTTCTTTCTTTCTTTCTTTCTTTCTTTCTTTCTTTCTTTCTTTCTTTCTTTCTTTCTTTCTTTCTTTCTTTCAATCTTTATTTATTGTAGGGTCTCACTGTGTAGCTTGGACTCATAGTGATCCTTGTGTTTTAGCCTCCTCAGTGCTGGACCACCATGCCCTGTTTTAATGGCCAGCACAGCATACCTGGGGTTCCTGGGTTGTCACGGCCTGTGGTACAGGGATCGAATTTGCTAAGCAGGCACTTAGACCTCTGCCCTGCCCTAGAGGTTGGTTTCTGATAAAAGGAATGGATTTGGGCCTCCTCTCCCTGTGATGCTTTTGGTCATATTTTGACACAGCCAGAAGACTCTCATTGGATGCTGACACCTTAATTTTGAAATTCTCAGACTGCAAAATTGTAATACATAAAGCTCTGTTCTTTGCAAACGACCCAGTCCTCAATATTCTGATATAGTACCACAAAATTGACTAATACCAATCTTTTTTTTTTGGTCTTTCTTTTTTTTGGAGACAGGGTCTCACTGTGCAGTTCAAGCTGGCCTCAAACTCACTTTGTAGTTCAGGCTGGTCTTGAACTCACAACAATCCTCCTGTCTCAGCTTCCCAAGTGCTGGGATTACAGGCACGCACCACCACGCCCGGCTACCAATCTTCTTGTCAAGTGAAAATAGAAGGATTTGAAGGTAGATAAGTGGATAAGGGAGAGAAAAAAAAAATGTAGCAAATGAGAACTTCAGATACCTGTTGCTTTAATACATTTGCAAATTTCAAACCTTCCCTTTTGCTATCTGCCAGGCTGATTGTTATATGAAGAAGCTGTCCTGGCTCCTTAGCAGAGATTCAGTGACCATGTCAGCTATGGTGCCCTCCATTACAAATATATCATTATTTTTATAAAACATACTGCTGTGTTTTGCCACCTGCATTTTGAAGTGTTATAAATAATTAAAGCTGAACTGTACTTGTCAGCATAAGTTCAAAAAGTACATTTTGCAATGCAGTACTTTTGTCCTGACAATGTGTTTATTAGTTTGTGTGTTAATTTCAGAATTGGTTAGCTTGAAACCTCTGTGCCAGCTTGCTCACACCAGTACTCAACCCAAAAGCGGGAGGCAGGGAAGTTTCTTCTCCCAGTGTTCCTGGGAAGTCATAAAGTGGTAAACAGTGGTCCTTCTCAAGGGCAGAGAGGAAACTGAACTACTTGAGGACATATACTTCTCCCCTAGTATGTCTGTGTGGGAATCAGTAAACTGTGGGCTGATGGAGCATAGTGACAGAAGTTAAGAGCTTCTTGATAATTTGGAAAACAGTTACTTGTAAGACACAGCCTTTGTTAGTTTACCTTGCTTTCTCTTGAGGTCATTGGATTCTGGGATACTGTGTTTCTCTCCCCATCTGCTCAGTAGAACACTACAAGGCTGTTTCAGCCTTGGATACGCTTTGACTGAGATGGTGGTGGAGGAAAGGAGAGATTCATGTGAAGATCCTGCAGCAGAAGAGGTGTCAGTGCCAGTTGCTTCAATTCTGGACGGTGTCATTCATCAGACCATGGAGATCCAGTTTGGGGAGGGTGTGGTAGCAGAGGAGCAAGAAATAGCACTCAAAGTGCAATCTGGAGTGCCAAGAACCTAGGTTTGAAGCCCAGTTTTGCTACTGCTTTTGGGGATATTAAATTCCTGTGGCTTCTGCAACAAATTAATACAAACTTGGTGGCACAGAGTAACAGATTTGTTTTCATACAGCTCTAGGATCCAAAATTATCACATGAATATCACTGGGCTAAAATCAAGGTATTGGCAGGGCTATCATCTCTCTAGAGGCTTTAGGTTATAATATGTTTCTTGTACTGTAGTTTCTGGTAACTACTAACATTCCTTGGTTTATGATCTCTTAAAATAAGTCTCTGCTTTGTCTTCATATCACCTTTTTACATGGGTTCAAATTTTACTTTGTCCTTCTTTTCTTTTTTTTAGGTAGTCTCTCAATATGTAGTCCAGGCTGGTCTCACTGTCCTGCCTCAGCCCCATGAGTATTGGCTTGTACTACCATACCTAGAATTCTAGCTACTTTTTTTTAAATAAGAAATTTGTAAGGGCCAGCTAAATAGCTCAGTGGATTAAAGTGCCTGCAAGCAGGCATGGGGGCTGGAAGTTTGATCCTGGGTTTGCCATGCTGGCCCTGTCCCCAGGGCAAGCTGAGCCCGCTTTTGAGACTGGGCTTGGTGGCACAGGCCTGTAATCCCAGCACTTGGGAGGCTGTAAATAGGAGGATCACTATGAGTCTGATCTAATAGTGAGACCCTGAACACCCAGTAGACCCTTTCCTAAGATACAGAAAGAAAGAAAAAAAAAAAAAGAAAGAAATTGTGATTATATTTAAGGCCTACCGGAATAATCAAGTATAGTAATTTGGAAATCCTTAATCACATATGCAAAAAAGTTCTTTTATAAGGTAACTTTTAAACTAAAAAAAATTTATAGGTACTATTCATTTTTATTTTTTTAAAGAGCAGAATATATTTATTGGGAGAAAGAAAGCTCCTGTCCTAAGGAGAGACAGAAGGGGGGCTTGAGTGGATTACCATTTATTTGTTTATTTATTTATTTTCGAGATAGGGTTTCACTCTGCAGTTCAGGCTGGCCTTGAACTCACTATGTAGACCAGGCTAGTCTCAAACTCACAGTGATCTTCCTGCCTCAGCTTGCTGAATGCTAAAATTACAGGCATGTACCACCACACTTGGCATTACTGGTACATTTTAGATATGCATAATGGTAACATTCATCATAGGGAATTTGTACCAGTACAGGATATGCTTTGTCTTTCTTTCCCATTCCCCTCCCCACTCAACTCTTCTCCTCCCCTGTTTTTGTTTTTGTTTCTGTCTTTTTTTTTTTTTTTTTTTTTTTTTTTTTTTTTTTTTTTTTTTTTTTTTTTTTTTTTTTTTTTTTTTTTTTTTTTTTTTTTTTTTTT
>PVKA01036190.1:0-22001 GCA_004027165.1 Ctenomys sociabilis
GGAAAAATGAAAAAAAAAAAAAAAAAGCCTGTAGTGCCTGCTGGTTTGTTTGAAATATCCTTGAAAGATGACAGTTGGTGATCTACTGGCTCCACAGATCCCTGCACCTGACCAATCGCTCCAGCTGTCTCAGTGCAGCACTAGGGGAGATAATAACTAGCCCTTTGAAATGACCCCAGAGTTCACCAAAGGACAGCCTCAGGGTTGTGATAGGGGCAGGATTGCAGCCCTACGCACACCGGGCACAACTTCTCACAGCAGTGTGAATCACAAAAGTGAAACTGCCAGAGTGAAACACAGAATTTTTACTTATGGCTGAGACAAGGTTATTTGACAGAGAAGACCAGAAATCAGTTAATAAAATGATTTATAGTTGATCTAGGAACTTAGAATATTAAGAAATAAAAATAATTCTAATTATAAGGATTATAATTAGATAAAGATTCAGTGACAGAGAAAAACTTCTTATTCATAAATGAGAAAGGAAATAGATAAAACAGTAGTTATTTTTTTTCTATGAATTTGTAGGAACTTTTGTAAGAAAGTTGTCTAAGCTTTGACTGAGGTAAAAAGGATATGAAAATAACAATAGACATTTACTTGTTCCTTTAGCTTGCACTTTTACTTTTGGTACCAGGAATCAAACTCAGGACCTTGTGCTTGTCAGGAGGTGTGCTGCTGCTGAGCTATATCGCTGGCTATACCTTAGGCTCCTTAAATAATTTTTAGGGTAAGATCTCAATTAATTTTACACACACACACACACACACACACATACATACACATACTGTATATTTATATGGGATATATACATCCATTTATGTATGTATATACATTCATATGGGTACATATATACATACATTCCATATAGTTCATGCACCTAGAGGATAGCTTGTAAGCACTATATGGTATGTGGAAGAGTCTACATTTGCCTAAATGTTTTAGGAGCTTACTCCTTTTCATCTTAAACATTGGGAAGCATGGAGTTTGCAAAGAGAACATAAATTATCAGTCTCACCTGTACTATGGTAGCTATCTTCTGGTCAAGAATAAATCACTTGTAGTTCTGCAAAATGAGAAACTTCCTGCCAAGCGGTGGTGCTTACTACAAAAGAGCAGAAATCTTAGAGGCTTGTACTTGATCTACAAGTTGAGGAACCCATTTGTTTTTCTTACTCAGCAATGTCTGGTTTCTTTTCTTAAGCAGCAACAAAAAAATCTTTGAACAGACTGTTGCTCCTGGAGTGTTTGTGTAGACACATGCTTGTTTATGAGGAGATAGGAGATGGTGGAATCCACTCGTTTTAAAAAGTTTCCTGTAGTCTTTTGTGTAATAGGCTCTAAGCACTGAGTAACAGAAATGTGTGGAAAGGAACATTAGTCTGCATTAGAAAGAAAAGATTCATTGTTGTAGAGCAAAATAAACATAGCTAGCAATTCTCTCAGCCTTGAGAATGGTGAAAAATAGATTAAAATAAAATAAAAGGCAGTCATTTTATTATTATAAATTTCATAATGTTAAATTAGGATACTTTTGGTTGATTAACAAGGAGAATAGGTTTAGATAGTTAGCACTCAAGGTGTACCTCTACACATGAATGCATCCCATGCTAGATACCGTCAACCACCCCAGATCTATGAAGTATGACCATCAGTGATTTGTGCTGCTGTTACAAAATGCCTCAGGTTAGGTTTTTTAAATATCAGAGATTCATTATTTTAAGTTCTGGAGATCAAGGAAGCAGTGGGTTCCATGTCTAGACAGGAGACTTTGCTTTCCACATGACTCAGGGAATGTTATATCTCCTTAGAAGAGCCAAACTCACCCTTCAAGACCTCTTGCAAGTATGAATTCTTCCAGTAGGGTACAGGCCTTGGCCTGAAAGCCATCTAATGCTTAACTTTTAATGCTCTTACATTTCAGCATGACTTCTGGAGAAGATTCTAGCATTCAAACCGTAGCAGTGACAAACTATTGCTGACTAACTGTATGCCTCATTAATACTTACATAAAATAATTTTTAAAGGAATCTTTGCTGTATGAAACTGTGTCATTTTTCTACTTAGTCACAGAATAAAACATTTTAAACATTTCTTTCTCTGTTTTACATATAGGTCTTTCAGCAAATATTTTTTTAGCTGTTAACTAGACAGTTTAAAAAAATGAAAAAAAAAAGTATGTAATTGTATTTCCTGTATTGAGTTTTCATTTTGTTAAAAAAACGAAAAGGAATTTGCACACGTGAATTTCCAAAGATTCAATGACCCATGTAATGTGATGTGCAACATTATGCCCACAAATACATCAAATGTTTACATATTATGTAAAAAAATTGATGAAAATTTTTATTTGAACTTAGGTATGAATTTCACAGAGGTTTTTGTTTATTTTGGTTGTTATTTTGCATTCCAATTTGGAATTTAGTACTTTGGTGAAAGATCTATTCTTCCATGTGCATAATAAAGAGTTATATGGACATATTACCATAGTATAAAAAACCCTCTGCAAATAAAAAATAATCAGCAAAGCAAATTTATTTTAGTTTCTTAGAGGTATGTTGAAATCTTTTTAATTAAAATTATCTCTTCTGATAATAATGTCATGAGAAATGTGAACAGAAATATATTCACTTGGTCCAATTTTCAGATAAACTTAAAAATTATGTGCTTAATATTCATCCATTGACCTAAAAAAAAGTGGAGAAGAGGCACAAGTTAGTTTCATCTTTTCACAATGAAAAGTGCATTTTTAATAGTATGAAGACTTAAAATAGTGAGTCCAATATTTGTCCAATGGATTTGATTGCATATCTTTCCATATATTTCTACACATGTGATATGATGGATTATGTATTTTTAATAAAAATCTATGTAAAAATTATATATTTCAGTTTTAAAGCATCATAAACTTATTTCATTATTTTATTAGTTATGTGTACTAGCTTTTAAGATTAGTTAATGAAGAAAAAATGACTAATTTTCTAAAAATAAATTTGGAAGGCAAAATACTTGCAAATCACTTGAAGTCTTCATATTTTGGATTTTTGGTTTTCTGGAATTTTTTCTGGTCAGCTCAGCCCACCCAGAGGTGGGATTGGCATTGCGTGTGATGTGGGGATCAAGCCCCAGTCCCTGAGCTTGCTTAAGTAGGCACTTTAGTCCACTGAGCTATCTCGCTGGGCCCACCAGAATATTTTCAAAAGATAAATATGATTTCTTTAATAAAGGTATTAAATTTTAACTTCTTTAGTTTTGAGTGGCAAGGTGTTTAAATTTTGTAATCATTTTAAACACGTTTTGCTGATTAAAATTACCCAACAATTTGTTTTGGTATTAAAAATAACATTTTCTTTTACTTATATTGGGCTTTTCAAATTTGCAAAATGCTTTCACAACAATACCTGGAACAATGTCTGTTGTACTTGACTGAAAGCATGTACAAATTTACTATACCATTTTATTATTACAACTGCCCATTTGACATTCAATTATATTATTCATACATTTTAGAAGAGAACAATAAAATTCAGAAGGTACAGAGTTTCTTTAGTCAGCAGTATAACTCAGCGGACTAAGCGTTTGCTTAAGGAAGCATAGGGGCCAGGGTTCGATCCCTGGCACCTCATGCCGTGCCGGCCCACTCACCGGGTAGCTGAGCCGGCGATGGAGTTTGGGCATGGAAGTGTGAGCTTGTAATTCTGGGGAGGCAGAAAACAGGAGGATCACTACTGGTTCAAACTGTGTAGTGAGACCCTGCACACACACACACACACACACACACACACACACACACACACACAAAACGAACAGCAACAACAAAACAAAAAAAAAAGTTTAAAATTGAGGATCAATTTATTTCTAGCTCCATGCAATTTGTTTACATTTTAATTAATAAAATTGGGACACTATCTTCCTTGTTGTTTCCTGATCTAGATATCATTCAACATGAATCATTGTTAGATTATGAAATTTGAGAAATGTCCATCTTACTAAAGTTTAGGTAAATAAATGCTTAAAAATGTAACAGATGCATAGCACATATTTATTATGTGCAAGGCACTGCACACAACAGGCACAATGCTACATGCAGTCTTTAAGGTGCAGAAAGCCAATCATGTTAAGTTGATGTTTCATAATTTGGAAGGTGTTTAGTATTATGGAGAACTAAGTGGGAAGAATGCGGAAAAGTTGCCTTAGAATAGGCTAAATTCTGAAACAGGACCACCAGAAAGTTGCTTTAGTCCATTATCTGTCACCATGACAGAATACTTGAGGCTGAGTAATTTATGGTGAAAGAAGTTTATTTGCCTTATAGTTCAGGATATCTAAGAATGTGCCACAAACTGGTGCAAAAATTGAAAAGAAAATGGGCAATGTACAAGAAGCAAAGGACGAAGGCGATAACAATACTTTTCCTGGAGAACAAACCTATTGCCAAGAAAAAGACCTTAATTGTTAATTCCCGCTATGACCTTATCACCTCTTAAAGGCTGGCAATCTAATTTCAACATGTGTTTCTGGGGGACAAGCCAGACTCAAACCACAGCAGACAGTCTCACTTTTAACATTAGGTTTGAATAAGGAACTTTAAAAGGTGAAGGAATGAGCTGTGCTGCTGTGCGGATGATAAGTGTTCCAGAGGAGAAAGGCCGTGTGAGGCTCCGAGGCAAGGCAGCCTAACAGACAGAAGACAGGAGATCAGGATGCACAAGTAGGATGGGTGCTACCGACCCCTAGGTTAGAACATCAGGGGAGTGGGAGGGACAGGCAGCTGAGAGTGTCTTGTAGAGCAATGTAAGGCCTCTGGCTCCTACTTGTAGTGAACTGGAAGTCACTGGATAGTGTTGAACAGAATGACACTTTAAAGTATGTCCCAGAAGAACTGTTCTGCTGAAGTGTTGAAGTAGACTTTGGAGAATATTTTAGAAGCAGAAAGACCAATTTAAAAATTATTTTAACAATCCAGGTGAGAAGCAATGATAGACAAGGGTGGTAGTAGTGTAGGTCTGAGAAGATGATATGTTTTGAGTTGCTATTAGATTGAATGCTGGATATAGGAAAGAAAACAACAAAACAAAGATAATGCTAAAGTATTTCTGCTTAATAACAGCTAATGTTGGTTTCCATTTTTATGATTTGAGTGCAGTTTGAAATCCATAGGGGTCTATTGTGATTGGAATCTTGGTCTTCAGGTTAGCAATATGTGAGAATAGTGTGATACCTTTAAAAGGTGGTCCTAATGAGAATTGACAGGGTCATATGCTTGGTCTTATGCAACCTCCTTTATGGTTCTCTTAAGTGAACTGTTATAAAATGAGCAAGCTGTACCCATTCTCTCTGGGTAGAGTTGCAGTCTGTTGCCTCCTCCAGCATGGCTTCTTAACACAGATCTCCACAGTATGGGGTAGCACAGACCAAGGCTGACTTTGCCTTCAGCCTGTGCTAGGCTAATTGGACTTTCAGCTTGCAAAACTGTGAACTAGAAGGCTCTCCATAAGTGGCTTGTGTTAGGAATTTCACCAGAGTGATGCAAAGCCAACTAACACAACCATCAACCAGTACATGGGAATAGTAGTTTTGGCAGCTGAAGGAGTTTGTTTTCACTAGAATTAGTCTGAGATGGCAGTTAGCGATCAAAAGGAACTACTTAACCAGTTGAGATGTAATGAGGTCTGAGGGTGAAGGGAGTCTGGACTGGTTATATTAATTTTTCACTTTTGAAAATATATAACTAGTATATAAAGTTTTGACACTGGATGGGATCAGCTATGATAGTCCAGGTAGATGAGGAAAACAACCATGAACAAAGCCAAGTAAAGTCTTTTTTTTTTTTTAAATGGGAGAAATATAGTGTAGTTAATAGTTGATAAAAGGGATCCTGTAAGTAGAGAATGACTATTAATATATGAAAAAGAGGAGGAATGTCTAGAACAGCATTCTTTGATAGCCAGTAAAAGTAGGATCTAATCCAAGGTTAAAGAGTTTTCTCAGAGGCATTAAGAACAAATTTATGAGACTGGGAGAGAAAGATGTGTTGCACATACAGTTGAAAGTGTATGGTGGATACAGCGAGAAAATTTGGAATGCTTTGACTCTCAATGAAATAGAAAATGAAGAAAAATTCTGCATATCAGAAAGATAGAGAGGGTCTTTGTTGACGATTCAAGTGGAGAAAATATAAAATTATTATCTGCTGAGAATGGACTTGAGAGAGTGTGATTGCCAACAGCAGGCTGTGCTTATTTATCTTGAGCATGAATTTTAGGTGATGTTGGTCATCAGGAATCTTGAGTTTGTTATTACTATTAAAATAATTATTAGGAGCCAGGTGATGGTTCAGTAGAGTAAGTGCTTGCTTGGAAAGTGCAAGGGCATGAATTCAATCCTCATTTCTGAAAAAAAAATCATTATTTGTGGAAGTGTGGATGCAGACATAGAGGAGAACAAACTTGTTTTTAAACCAGGCCAGGGCTTTTAATCCAGTATGGTGATGTAAAAGAGATCAGACTAAATCATAGGTGAAGAAATAATTTAAAATATGAGATGTAAAAATGAGATTAGGAGGGAAGGGGAGGGTTTAGAAAAGGGAATTGTGATCCATGATTTGAAAGGTCCAGTGGGACAGTGAATTTGGGGAATGAATACCCAGAGGGAAGGGGCTGAGCATATAGAAAATAATTGTCTCAATGTAGAAAATTTGGAATTGAGATTATGGAAAGCCGAAGTAAGTAATTAATGTGTGAATAAGTGAGTTAAGATGGAGGAAAAGGTAATTTGAAGAGAGGAGTTAATCAAATAGAAATGGCAGGAAATCGCTAAAGAACCCCTTCATAGATACTAGTTACCAAGAAATGGGAATGCTGCTGAAGGATGGGCTGCCATTGCTAAGATCTTTAGAGGTAGATACAGCATTTAAAGGTGATTTTCAGAGTTTGATAGAATAATATTCAAAACTGACTGTTATGGTAGAATAAGAGTAGACAGAATGCAGGAAAAAAAAGGGCAGTCATGTGGCCATACCTGAAATACTGTGCTAGGGACGACTGCGCCCCCACCAAAAGCAAGGAGCAGAAAAAGAACTGGTGGGAGGAATGAAGGTGTGCTTGTGCTGAGTGGAGCAAGAGAAGGTGTAGTGGGAGAGAGCGAAAGGAAGCTGTGTGAAGGAGCGAATGGGGGCTGAGAGGCTCAGGGACAGAGGCGCCAATTTTCTACAAATTCTCATTTCTTGGCATAGAACTCTAAAAAAGATGTTAACCCTCCAGAAGAGAAGCTTAATGATATTATTACCCGATAACATAGGCAGTTGAGCTTAACCTCCCTATCTATCTGAATATCAAGCATCTTAGACATAACATGGAACAGGTATTTTCCATCAAGTATTGTTATGTTAATCTTTAAATCCCTACAGAATGTGAAGAAAAAAATAAAAAATAGGAAGAATTACATTTTTTTACACGGAAATTTAGAAATCTAACCATATGCAGCATTGTAGCAGGACAGTCCTATGACTTTTTTTCTTGTCTCTTTTTTTCATATATTAGTCTTTTTTAAAAAACATTTACTCAAGAGAGAATATGACAGAAAAAAATGAAGTAATTTTTGTAAAGTTAAGCAGAGCAATTTGGTGAGGCTTTGAGTGAAGGAGAAAGGACAAATTCTTGGTGCATGAGGCTGTCTTTTGGGGCAGTGGAACTTGACAAGTATGTAGCTGTGCGTAATAGCTCTGACTTCATGCCCTGTTTCATGCTATTCAACACTCCTCTGAATTTAGTAATTTCCATTTTACTCCTTTAAAATTTCTGATGTGAGATAAGTGTTCACACACTTCATATCTACATTTTACTTTTTATCAGTTACTATTAAGTATTATACAGTACAGTTATAGTATTTAGTTACAGGGAAATGAAGATTTACTTGTGAAAATATGGTATCATATACAATATTATCATATGTTAGACACAATTTAACACTTATTGTAGGTCTACTCTGCTTTTCATTAGTACATTCAATATTGTGGAGAAACAAGGACAGGACTGAAAGAGATAGCTACATAGTAACAATAGAATGTCTGAAAAAATGCACCAGAAAAACTGGTTGTATTTGGGAGGATTTAGAAAAGCCAAAGAGCGAGGAGCAAGAGGAGCCTTGATTTTGGCTCTCAAGGGTGTGAAAGATTTTAACAAATAGAGATAAACAGATGGAGTTAGTTAAAAGTAGAATGTATAAAATTATATATATATATATGTGTGTGTGTGTGTGTGCTTTATAATAAAGCATTATACATAGAATATTAGAAATCAATATGTAGATTGAAAGATATTTATGCACCTGTATTGTTCAAGAATGCAGGAACAAGGGCTGGAGAGATAGCCTGTCAGTCTACGTACCTGCTTGGCAAGCACAAAGACCCAGGTTTGTCCTTGTACCACACACTGCACCAGTCCTGGAACCATGTGTGTGCCTTGCAGGTCACCGAAACAGGGTGTGGTGGCACAGGCCTGTCGTCCCAGCTGTGGGGAGGCTGACACAGGAGGATCACTATGAGCCTGAGCTGTGTAGTGAGACTCTATACCACATAAATAAATAAACAAACAAACAAATAAAATTAAAAAAAGACTTCCTATTAAAAATCTGAACATGTGCGAGTCATTTCATTTAAATCTTGTCTTTTTCTATTTTTTTGGTGCAGGGTCTCACTATGCATGCAGCCCACATTCATAGTGATCTTCCTGCTTTTTGCCTCCCATGTGCTGGGATGACAGGCGCGCGCCACCGCACCCGGATTGCATTGCCGGCTCAGCGCACCCAAAGGCGGGGCCGAAGCGGCTGGGGGAACCAAGGATCAAACACTGGTCCCTGCGCTTACCTAAGCAAGCGCTTAGTCCGCTGAGCTATACCGCCGGCCCTTCATTTAAATCTTAAACATCAAGGAAAGTGTCAAACCAGGGAGCAAGGTTGCATGGCTCATTGCTACGTGACACAACTATATGACACACATGTGTTCTAGCCTAGGAGCATTTATCTCAGAAAAATTCTTCATCAAATGATGCAATTGGCTTTACACACTTTTAACCTGAACTGAAGTGTCTATGTGTCTTCAAATAGCCCGGGTGAATTCCAGTCTTTGCTTTTAACTGTCTGTGTGACTTTGAGTAGGTGATTTTATCACTGACTTCCAGTCTTTTCACCTATTAAATAATAATAATGCTTGTATTAGGGAGACAATATGGTGTTTTCACATGAGGGAATGGTTTATTTCACTTGTTGATTATTGCTTCTAATTGCATTCATTTACCAATAAATCTTCAACTGTATCTTTTTTATATCTGAGTAATACTCCAAAACAATACCATGTCTTTTTGATCCACTCCACAGCTGATGGGCATTGGGGTTGTTTCCAATATTTAACCATGACAAATTGCACTGCTATAAACATGGATTCACACACATACCATTGTGTATGATGTTTTCAGTTGTTTTGGAAAAATAGCTGGTTTGATTGGGACTTCTACTCCTGGTTTTTAAGTAATCTCCACCCTGATTTCTATAGTAGATGTACCAGCCCATACCCCTACCAACATTGAAGAAGTGTTCCTTTTCCTCACAGTCCTTTTAGCATTTGTTCTTGCTTGACTTAATGATAGACATTCTTTCTGGGATGAAATGGAATCTCAGTGTATTTCGATTTGCATCTCTTTAATGGCCAATGATACTGAGCATTTTTTCATGTATTTATTTGCCCAATGTATTTCTTCCTCTGAAAAGTGTTTACTCATCTCATCTGCCCATTTTTGGATTGGGTCTTTGAATTTTGGGGTACCTGATATTTTCGGTTCTTCATATGATTTACATAGAAACCCTTTGTCTGAGGCACAGTTGGCTAAGTTTTTTTTTTCCCAAATTCTTAGTTTTCCTTTAATAATTAGTTTTCCTTTAATTCTTAGTGTTCCTGTTAATAATTTCCTTTGATGCACAGAAACTTTTCAAAAATAAGAGATCCCAGTTGATTACTGAAAATATTACTTGAAATATTTCCCATGCAGCTTCTTTTTTGTTCATGAATTTTATGCCTACCCATGTGAAAGGTAAAGAAACTATTCAAGGGGAAGGAATAATTGGGATGAAGGGAAGGAGACTAGAAAAAAAGGAAAGAAGGAAGGAAGGAAGGAAGAAGAAAGAAAGAAAAAAAGAAAGAAAGAAAGAAGAAACATATATATAAACATAGTATATCTTGTATAATGTTACTGCTGATTTCTACTGCTCTAACAAAAGGAGTGATTAATACTTAATATTTTTCCTTTTATTAATTTTTTTGAACCAATTTAGCATGTTATATCTGGTAATCTGAGCAACTGATTTGAAGACAACAGTATGCAGTGTAATAGTCATTGTTGGATTATTATTTGGTTTAGTGAAATTTTATAAAATTTTTAATTTTTCACTATGTTTTATTCTCTTTAAAAATTCTTTAAAAAGAAAATAAAATATAAAAGAAGTATAACAATAATTATGATTCGTGTGACTGATAATATGAAATATAGTTTGCATTAGCTTTATCTTGATAAACTATGTTTGCAGACTAATAATAAATTAGTTACTTGGTACAAGTAAAGATATAAGACACAATTTTGGTCCAATATTCTTGTCTGAACAATATTTTATAGTTAATCACTAATGCTTATTTATTTCCAAAGGTATTATGGCTTATTTAGGAAGGCAAAAGCCCTTTTATGAAATAATGCTTATAGATAGTAGGATCATATAAAAAGAATATGAATTCAATTTGTGTAATTTTCAAAAGAACTGTTAGATAGTTTACTAAGGTTTTCCTGGGACATGTCTGTGTTTAAATAATCCGAGTTCATTCACTTTGATGACATCGGGCCACAGCCACTGCATGCGATGCCTCTCTCACTAAGCGTGTGTGTGCATGTTGCATTAGCTTCTGTGACACAGGTTCCAGGAATGTAACTCAGCTGGGCTGGTGTCTTTTGTCTCTAAAGAATTTTACGGGATGGGTACTAAACAAAATTTAATTTATAACACAAAGAGAGAGCCAATGGGAATAACAAAGAAAAATGAACATCCAAATGGAAGATGCTAGAGCAATGGTGGCACCCGTCTCAGAGAGTAGTGACAAGTGCATCTCTAAACCCACTTGTGTCTCGCACAGTGACAGCATTGCAATTAAATTGGAATGCAGTGGCCTTAGTTAGAAAAACCGCTTTGCACACATCTTTTCTCTTAAAAATAAAAACAAAATAACGTGAGTGCAATGGGCTCACCACTACTGTATTAAAGTCACGTGTTTTTGTTTTTCATTTTTTTTAATATTATGAAGGATTTTATTCTGCTGATATCTACTATCATTTAGTATAATTAAATTGCAACTTGGTGCCAGTGTTTTATGGATTACTGCCCGAATGTAGCCTTGAAATTTTATGTAAAAAAAGATGCACAACTTTCATTTAAAAAAAAACCCTTAAAGTTAGATCAATTATCTTCACATTGTGGAATAGTTTAGGGAGAAAGAAACAAGGAGGACTTTACTATGTTATCAGGGAAACCAAAGTTTTACCCTAAATATACATTTTTTACAAACAAAGACTCAACTTCTTTAAATGCACTGTGTCATGCTTCTCAGTGTAGTACTTGGCAGGAGCACTCAAGTTTTGCAAATTCGTGTTGAATAATGAAATTGTGGTCTTGAGTCTGTTGGTTCCAACAACTTTTTGTAACCTCTAAAAAAATCCAAACAAAGTAAGTGCTCATTTCCCATTGTGATCCTGCAGATAAATGAGAACTGTCTTTAAATGGGGCAACTTCTATGTTAAACAGTATTAATTACTGAGATCTTTCAATATGTCACATTTGTGCACTATAAAGTTTTATAAGATGCAGCACCATATAGTTTGCTAAAATTATTTCCCAAGAGAGTCTATTTTTAAAGGACAAATTGAACAATGTAGACTTTAGGAAAGCTGAACTTAGAGGCCAAATTAAATTCATTTCCAAAATATTAGCATCGTGAGTCCCTGCACTATGGTGACAGCAGCCCCTGCAGGTCCTGGCTTTTTCTGGTTCTGCCTCTTCCCCTGCTGCTACTGACACTGGCCAGCACTGATGTGCTGCTGAATGCAGAAGCTAGTTGATGACTCACTCCTTAGGCAAGCAGAACACATCAGTGCAAATAACTTCACTGGGTGGTGTGACTACTCCATAAAGCAAACGTCCATCAGATGGCTGGGGGAGTAAAGTAATTCTGCAGCTGATGTATGAGTAAAGGAAGCATTGGGAAAAAAAATAAAGGAGGCATTTGAGAGAAGAGAATTAGATCTGCTTTTGTTTCTGGGGAAAGACACTACTAGATCTCTCAGGGTGTTGGAAAACAAAAGGAAAATATTATCCAAATAAAAAGCAAGAGATTGTGACATTTCTGCTTTTGGATTTGGATGCTTACATTTTGAAGGTCTGAAAACACTTTTAAATTTTGAAAAGTATATTACTGTAGTTATTGAATTTGATTAAAAAAATACTTCCACCATTTTAAGCCTGTTAGAACTTCCTTATATATTCAGATAAACTCTTTGACTGTGCAAGTCCTCGGGAAAAAAGTTTTTTCAAGTTTCTTCATTCATGAGAAGTACTAGATCGTAGCTTTCTAAGACAGTGAGGAAAGGACTTTAGTAAAAGAGGTATTAGGGAAGTCACATTTATGAAGATTATTTATCAGGACAAATATTTAGTGTTCATTGATACAAGTTTAATCATTTTTTAATAAGGATGCTGAAAAGGAAAGATACGAGAAAAACATGTCCGCACAAACCAGAAAAGTTTTTAGTACTTAAGAGCCAGGTCGTTCTGCCACAGGGTCAAAATGCAAAAATGAGATTCTTGCTTTCAAAGAGCTTACAAAGAAATAGGCAGAAACAGACAGGATACCAAACTAGAAACAAGATACTATGAAAATTCAGAGAAGTGATTGCTTATTTGGGAGCTATTGAGGAAGGCTTCCTGGGGGTGACATAAGCTACAGCATATGATCAATAAGTATGGTATGGCAAGGACTGGAATGCCTGAAGGAAAAAATGCAGAGTAAACAGGATGCCTGAGTTCCATTTGGCTGCAATAATAGTGGAATTCCATAAACTGTTCTGTATAAACAGCAAAAACTTATTCTTACAGTTCTGGGGACTAGAAATAGAATATTAGCTTGCCAGTAGATTCAGTTTGCAGTGAAGGTCTCTTACTATCTCCTCACCTGGTGGAAAGGAACTTCTTTTAGACTTTTTGAAAATAAGGACACTTCCTAATATCATCACTAATGTTTGATTTTTTTTTTTTGGCAGAACCAGATATTGAACTCAGGCCCTTGCACTTGACAGGGAAGCACTTATTCCACTGAGCCATTTCCCTGGCCCCCCAAAGTTTCAATTTTAACAAGGACACATTTACGTCTTAGCAGTAGAGTAGCAATGTAGTCTTTCTCCTTTTCTTGGAAATAGAGTTATACAGACAGTCATGGACCCGAGGTATAAAAATGATGTAGAAAATGAAAGCTATATTCAACAATGGTCAACTGCTCTATTTTGGTCAGAGTGTGGTCAGCAACAGTGTGGAACATGAGAGAAGACAGATGAAAGCCCTTACAATAAATTCTTGAATGTTCATTTAGATTTTAAAAGAAAGTTAGACTAGATTTTCTTAATGTGTTTAATCTCAAAAGTAAGATGTTCTAGGTTTTTCATTATGAATGTTAATTTGATGACTATGAAAGATATGGATAGGTGCAGGAAAAGGCTCATCTGATTAAATTTAATAAAACCAAATCATAAAATTGGGAATGAGTAATGTAAAGGAAATCTGGGATTATGAGGGATTAACAATGGTGCACAAGAATAGGCAACAATAGTGTAATCTTCCAGGAGTGCTGAATGAATAAAAATGAATGTTTTTGAAATTAGGTAGATGGAACTGGCAAAGACAAATGGGGAAATTCAAGAGAAGGAAATGGTTTCATGCCTAGAAATAGTAGTGAGGAGTCATAAAAAAATGACTGAAATTAGAACAAGATGCTGAATCCCATGTAGGATAAAATGTAACATCTGTGAAGCTCATTTTTCTCAGACTGGTTAAACGAATCTTGAAATTGTTATGGAATATCCT
This sequence comes from Ctenomys sociabilis, assembly GCA_004027165.1. Taxonomy (NCBI): domain Eukaryota; kingdom Metazoa; phylum Chordata; class Mammalia; order Rodentia; family Ctenomyidae; genus Ctenomys; species Ctenomys sociabilis. The sequence goes on from PVKA01036190.1 coordinate 14,167, forward strand.
GTTTTAAATTTTTTATTTAGAATTGAGGCTCTGTCATGGAACGTGCCTCATGCAGGCCCATCTCACTCATAATCTTTCCTATGTCTAAATTCATCCCCAAGAAATGAATGAAAAAGGGCCATTCTCCTCACCTTTGGATTCCTGCCCAGACAGCACTCTTTATGCTGTCATATAGCTTGCTTCTGTGTGCCTTGCTTTGTGTGTTCTGAAATCTTGAACTCTCAAAACATGCTAGGCATCAAAACTAATCTATTAAGATCCTAGAGAGATCTGTACTGGGATAATCAGGAATTTGTGCTTAGAATAATTTTCTATCCAGGTGTGTTGGTGCACACCTGTAATCTCAGAACTCATGAGGCTGAGGCAGGAGGATCACTGCAACTTTGAGACCACTATGGGCTATAGAGTGAGTTCAGGGCAGCGTGAAACCACACAGTGAGACCTTGTGTCAAAAGGCAATATTTTTTCTAAGTGATTTAGGAATTGTTAAGGCAGACACTGTCATAGTACTTCCCCTCTTTGATCTCCAAGGGATATGTATAATGTATGATTCAAGAAAATTTCTATTGCATCGCCAATGATTTCCTTTTCTATGTATAATGTGAAATTATAAGAGTAAAAGTGCTTTCCAAGAAATGAAGCATATAAAATAACTTGAAGCATTACCTTGAAACAATGTTTTCTCAAGAACCAGGCAACACTTCCCTGGCAAGGGCAAGGGCCTGAGTTCAATCCTTGGTTCCACAAAGGAAAAAAAAAAAAAATAAAAAGAACCAGGTGAAAACTTAAAATAGCTATCTTTTTCATCATAGCTAGTATTTGTTAAAGCATTTCATCTGCACCTGTATTTGATGCCTAAACTTTATATTTCCTAATTCTTCAGTTATATAGTTGAGGCTTGAAAAAGCTGAGTCACAAAATATTACAACATGACATGACCAAATTTTAAAAGCCATATTTTATTGTTATATTTTAAAAAATTTTTTCTCTTATAGGCAAGGCAATCTTCAAGGAGCTTTATTATATGATGCAATAAGAGAGATATATATCTACATAAAAAAGTAAGACCCACTATTTAACCCACCCATATGTTTCTGTTAATCGTACTTTCTCTTTATATCACCGTTATCATTGTGTTGCATGAGAATGTCAAAAATTTGACCTCATAAAAGGAGTCACTTTTCTTTTCTTGTGGAAATATGTTCCCATGGCCCAAGTAGCATAGACAAGTCTTGCATAGTGAGTCTCTAGCATTGAAAGAAATGAAGTTATGAAAAAGGAATTCAAAGAAACAGAAAGGGGTATGTGTTTTGTATTTTTTTTCTTTTCTAAGCTAGCATGGATCAATTTGTGTACACACAAAGTTTGTACCAGTTAACTGAATCTACCAAGAATTGTTTTATATATTTCAAACTTTAGAATAATATACAAATATTTCAATAATTTCCACATCATGCTTCTTTTGAACTGTCTGAGTTTTAGCAATTGTACACAATAGGGACCTCAGTTTTAGTTTTTCAGGACTAGTATATTTCCAATTGTAGTGATTATTATCATGGGGGGAAAAGGGCCTTACCTTCCTAACCAGCATTTTTCAATCCTAGGTGCATTCTCAAAATGATTTGAAGAAATCCAGCAACTAATGATGCTGAGCCTTTACTGAAGGCCGTTTTAAGCTAGGGTCTTTGGGATGGTTATTGGATACAGTGTTTTTTTAAAATTTTCAAATGGGGCCAGGGAGATGGCTCGGTGGAATAAGCGCTTCCCTGGCAAGCGCAAGGGCCTGAGTTAAATCCCTGGTTCCACCAAAACATAAAAAATAAAAAGAAATATAACTTCCAAATGATTCTAGGGTACAATAGGACTAAGAGCAACAACTAGACTCTATGCCTGGAAGTCAGCATGACATTGAAACTGTGCCACACATGCATATCATAAATAAATCAGCAGCAACAGCAGAACTGTACCATCAATGCCTGCAGCACTTGTACAGGCAGCAGCTCCTGAAGGGCAAGCAAAGCTTTATTTGGATAAACATATCTAATTCATTAAATTTGTATATGTAAAGAAGTTTCTTATGTATAAATATGAACAATTTTCTAAAAATAGACACATGCTCTTCAGAGAGCCTTAAGAATCTAGGCATAAAATTATATGAGATTTTAAGCTTTACTTGAATAAATATAATGTTACATTTCAGAATAATGAATCTGAGATTATTTTAACATTAATTCTGAAGATTAAATTATATTTATTGTTATAATTGTGATGAAAGCTTTGCTTTCAAACAGAATAATTGTTTATTATAAAATTTAAATGCTTTGGTAGGGAGCTGTATTGTAGACACTTGTACTGAAACAGCTTATGCTTATTGCTCTCAGTCATTTTTTATTTGATTTCATTTATTTATTTTTTACGTGTTTGGTTTTTATAGAGTCTCACTATACATCTGGGACTCATGGTGATCCTCCTGCTTTCAGCCTCCTCAGTGCTGGGATTACAGGCATCCATCACTATGCCTGGAATTTGGCTGGCTCAGCCTGTCCTGGGTATGGGGCTGGGGTGGCATATGGTACTGGGGACTGTGGTCCCTGTGCTTGCCTCATCTTGTCTAAGCAGGCACTTTAGTCTGCTGAGCTATCTCACCCAACCCTCTCAGTCATTTTCATTACCTACAAAAGCTGGAAAAACTGAAGGGAAAAGTTATATCATGCATTTGACTGATTCATTTAGGTAATATTTTCTTCAGCTTGTAGATTTCTGATCACAACCTGTTCTTTATTTAGCTTTACTAAATGTAAGAATGCTTTTGGTTTGTCAAGTACTTGATTCTTCTACAGATGGTAGATGGCTCTTCATTGAATTCTGGAAACTTTTTAATACCTCACAGAATCTTTTTTGGGTTGAATATAAGTGCTAACTCTTAGAAAACTGTGTTGTGATCAGACCCAAAATACCACCAAGTGCCAGTGGTGCGCCATAGTTCTTTTGTAAAAACACACAGGTTGAAATTTGCTTGATTACTGCCAGACCCAAGGAGTCCCTCTGATTGACTCTCCAAGGCCCGGCCTCTCCATAGTGAGGATATGTATTGTGATCTGTATAGCATAAGTGGTCTCATCAGGACAGCATGAGCCTGAAAATTGCGTTGTTTAGACATCGTTGCTAAGACAGATTTCTAGTTTTGATGTCATGAAAACCTGTTACTCCTCCCAATGTATTTTCGCACATAAATCCTTACTTATGTGATTTTCTTTCATTTCACTCATTTTTAAGGATGGTTGTTTGTTCCATGCCACTTAATTTCCTAGTTGTTCTCTTCTATTCTTCCTCCCTTCTTTTACCCTTGCTTTGTTTTTTCTCTATCTTCCTCTCTTCCAACTCCTGAGTTTGATCAGAATATGACTTAGCCAAGGAGTATTTATTGAATACTTTAAGTTCACACTACTGACACTTTCCAGTTGTTAGGGGTTGTTTTGAAGGGCATAAATTGAGCTATCAGTTCAGAATGTTTGAGCTCCTTTCTTTTTTTCTGGTGCTTTTATCTAGCTTCTGACTTTTCGATCCTTTTGCATCATTTTTCAAGGTTTTTATAAAGTCATCCCTTTGTGAAAATACACTGCTTTGTTCAATGTCATGGAATTTTTATTGATTTGCACAGTTCCTTCATCTTGGGACAAATCCTCTGTTGCCTTGGATGGTGTGTTCTGTGTGTTAGCATCTCTTTCATTGTTTGCTGTATATGTTCTCTTTGACGTTTTGATTTGCTAGATTTCAAGCAAAGGTTTTATCTTGAGTTTTCAGTGAACTGCCCAATACTTTACATTTGAATACTTTTCATTGAGCATAAGACAAAAAAAGAAAAAACTAAAATAATTAATAATACCATTTCTCTTCCATTAATTGGTAACACTGAGTAGACTTTATAAACCTGGTGACAGACAGCTGAATCTCAATTCCTGGTAATCTGGACTTGCCCTTTTTATTGATGCTATAAAATCCATCTCAGCTACTGAGCTGTTATTGAAATTAAATACTTATTGTAATTTTCCAAATTTATTTCAGCTCTTAAATGGTAGAATTTATGATAACCTCTCTTAACTTAAAACTAATTATGTAAAAGTAAATGGTAACTATCACCTGTAAAAGGAGAAAAATCCCACAAATGCCTATTTCTTAATCAAATTTAAATTTTTAAAAACATCAAGCACTATAGTAACATTACAGCATTTGGTAGAACAAAGGACAGGGTGAAAGGAAAGAAAATACAAAAAAGATCCAGACGAATGGAGTAAAAGAGTGAATAAATATTGCAGTCTGAGACAAGGCTAGGAACTGGGAGAATTTTAATGTACTTAAGTTGTATAGCTTGCAATAACAAAATTATAAGAAAAAATAAAGAAATTTATTATTTTAATGAGTATCAATTTATTAGAGAGATACTATAGAAGATATACAAAGAGAAAGAAACATATTAAAGAGGAGTTAGCAAATTGATGAAGTATTTAAACATGCACATCCAGAATAGAAAACAAACTTGATTCTATGATGAGAACTTTTCCTGAACTTGGATTTCACCTGATTGAAAATAAATATAGCACACATACACACATTTAGAATTAAGTACCATTTCCTTATTGCTGCTTAGGCATTAACCTTTTCTACTAAACTATTTGGGAAAGCTGATGTATGAGAGGAAAGATGTAAGCATAGATTGCTTCTAAATATTAGATGTAGTAGGAAAATACTAACTTTAAAATGAAATGCTTGCATTGACATGGAACATCATTTTTCAGTGTTTTATGGGCATGCAAATTACCTGAAGGTCTGGTTAAATTAGGATTCAGATTCATTAAGTTTATGCAGGGTTCAAGAGCCTCACATATTGTACCTTTGCTGCTACTTTGCCCTGGAACACATCTCATGGGTGAGAACCTCAAGCACTTTATTTGTATTTGGTCACATAGTTGATGAGAACTAGAATTAGGGTCAGCATTCTTCACATTGGAACCCACAGGATAAGTATTAATTAACCATACATTTCTTTCCCTTCTTTTAAAGTATGGATTTTGACTGATTAAAAGAAATTAGAATTCCCCTTCTTATTTTGTGTTTCATCCACATGATGAAACTTGATTTATTAAATGTCAATTTCTGAGTTCTTTCAGTCATATGTTAGCCACAAGAAAACTACCTTTCAGCCTATTATGCCTTGTAGCTAATTTGCTAGAAGTCTTGCCGCTGGTTTCTTTAACATTTTCCAAAATTGAAATAAAAGTTACATAATATGGCATTCATTTTTGAACCATTTGAAAATATAAACTTTCATGTTTCTTCATATATTCACAATATTGCACAAACATCACCACTAATTCCAGAGTACTTTCATTACCACGCAGAAGAAAGTGTGTATACAAGAAGCAGTTATTTATTCTACATTTCTTCTTCCTCCAGCTTTTAGAAACCAATTATCTGTTTCTGTCTTTTGGGGTTTGCCTATTTGGGGTATTTTATAAAAATGGGATCACATATTATATACCTCTACCATAAATGGCTTCTTTTACCTAATATAGTTTCAGACCTTCTCTGTGTTCTGGCCTGTAAAATTATTTCATGTTTATGGTTGAATATAACTCAGTGTTGCAGATAACCATGTTGTGTTTGCCCATTCATCAGATATTTTTGTGAAAATTAGACATTCTGTGCATACAATGTAATAACTCTGGATAACGATTGTCTCATTTTCTTCAAAGCCCTTTGTTTTTACCTGTTCATATTGAAGCTGTTTGTTTTGTTTTTTGGTACCTTGGATCAAACTTAGGACCTTGTGTTTGCCAGGCAGGTTCTTAAGCTACTGAGCTGTGTCCCTGGCTGCAGTTGTCTGTTTAAAGATTTTACTGAACTGATTTTTCTGCAATCTGAATTTTTTGTCATGTATCCTCACTGAAGTGTTTTATCTTCTCATTTAATTATCAACTGGTAAATTAGATAGTGTTTTTCACTCAGTTGCTTTTTCTTGTTTAATAATTTGTGTGGGTGTTGTTAACTTTATTAGTGTCCAGATATCTGACATATTTGACTCATATTTTTTCAGATATTTTCTACTTTGTAACACTTTTTTTTTTTTTTTGCGGAACCAGGGATTGAACTCAGGTCCTTGTGCTTGCCAGGGAAGCGCTTATTCCACTGAGCCATCTCCAGCCCCTTTTTCTACTTTGTAGAGGGATAAATTTTTAAAGTGTCCAAGGTCTTGTACTCTACTCTTATCACTGTAAATCTATTGTCACTTAGTCATCAAAATTGCTGCTACTATTTGAAGCAATGCAGTTGTAACTCCATACTTTTATTCTCCCTCCTTATGTACCTAGAGCAGGGGCTTACTATATACAATTCTGGCAACAACCAGCTCCTCTGGAAACTGAGGCTTTCACTAATTGCTCAGCTGTGTCTCTCCAAGTGTGCCCCAGTATTGCTGAGCCAAGCCTACAATCACCACCTTGAACATCAATATCATTTTCTTCAGCTGTTCCCATTCTATTCATATTGTGTATTACTATCTTTGTGATAAGTCTTTAATTAATTTATTTATTTACTTATTTTATTTTATATTTCTATTTCTTGCAGTACTGGTGATTGAACTCAGGATCTTGTGCTTTTGCCAGGCAAGCACTTTTTCTACTGAGCTATCCCCCTCGCCATGTGGTAAGTCTTTTAAAATTAGAGATAGTCTTTTTATACATTATTTTTCAATAATTAACATTATTTTATGTTGCTTTTTGAAATTTATGATTAACTAATTTTATTTTTTGGCCACAAATAAGACAACTTTTATTAGACTAGAGAGCACTCAGATATATTTACTAAAATTTAATTGCAATAACCTTTTCACAGTTTTTAGGCTTGTAACTAGCAAATACTTTTTCTAGGTCAGTTTTATAATAAGAATCAGAAGGAATAAAACTCTGTGAAAACAAAGTTAATTTTTTTTGACAGAATTGGGGATTGAACTCAGGCCTTTGAGCTTGCCAAGAAACACTTATTCTACTGAGCCATCTCCCTTGCCCAAAACTCATTTTATTTTATTTTTATTTTTTGGTGGAACCAGGCATTGAACTCAGCCTCCTGAATTTGTCAGGCAAGCACTCATTCCACTGAGCCATCTGCCTGGCCCGCAAAGTTAGTTTTTCAGATGGTTTCTCTAATTGAAATCTCCAGCTACATATGCTACTGCAGCTTTAAAAGCCATGGTTGTTTGATGGCCACAGCTCACAGCCTGAACTGTTATTTTTATAACCACGTGTAACTGTTCCTTCTAAATGGATAGACTCCTAAAGATAAATTCACGTGAGGTGTAAAGGCCAGGTTGAGTGTAGAAAGAGTGTAGGTGGCACTCTTTGGAGCTAAGTATGTATTCTGAACAGGGGGGAAGAAGGCCTACCGAGGCTGCATTCTGCCCTGATGCAGGTGTCTGCTTATGAAGTTTTTTTTTTTTCTTTTCTGTTTTAAGAAGAAATAGGGGAAAGAGGGCATGCCTGTGTATCCCTCTTGCTCTGTGCTAAATCTAAGGCATCATTAGACTTAGCCCCATTAGTAGCAGCAGACTAGAGGTGTAAGAAAGTGGCCAGAACTCCATTCCTCATGATCCTGTGACTCTAAGACCATACTTAGCTATAGAATTTCATCTTTTGTAACCTCAGCATGTCTCTGTGAATGATAGCTAGGCTGGCAAGATGTCTGGAAAGAAATCATGACATAAGAGAATCAGTCTTCTGGAAACTGTGGCTATGGCTATCTGTAATAAATATTTCTTTTCTTTTCTTTTTTTTTTTTTTTTT
>PVKA01036191.1:0-22004 GCA_004027165.1 Ctenomys sociabilis
AGATTGACCAGGAATTAATGGTAGTTGAAGGTGGGTAAAAAATTTGACTATTCTTTCTTTGTGACTGTTTAAACTTGTAATAATTAAAGAAAATCTTAAAACATTGAAAATGAACATGGAAAAAATGATGAAATAATAATAACCAATAAATGTTTGAAAAATTTCAATTTTAGAGATATATAAAAAAATTGATGAAAAGAAAATTCAAAATATATGCCACTTATTACATGGATAAAGGTTAAGCAAGTTCAGAAAAAATAATTGAAGTTTGGATAAACTATTATTATTATTATTATTATTATTTTTTTTGTGGGACTAGGGATTGAACTCAGGCCCTTGCACTTGTCAGGGAAGTGCTTATTCCACTGAGCCATCTCCCCAGCCCTGGTTTGGATAAATTAAAGAACCTCCTAAATACTAACTGAAATTGGAGCAGAAAACTTGATGTTTTAAAGTATAAAATATAAATAAAAGTTGACATCCGTACTCACAGAATTTTATGTGAAAGAAGTACTGGCACAAATGACAAAAGAAAAACCAAGAGAGAATTAGAGTATCTCTTCCTATTCTTAATATAGAAAATTAGAATACAATGCCCACCTCCATCCCCAAGCCTGCGAAGCAAGCGACCGGCCTGAGACACACAGGACCGACTTGCCAGCAACTCCCTGGAGCCCCTGCCCCCCAAGCCTGCTGAGCGAGTGGGAATTGTTCTGACTCTCGGCATCTCGGTTTGGTGAGTGTGTGGTGAGTCTGCATTCTCTGCGCCATCCAGAGCCTCAGGCCTCAATACATCCTAGCCAGAGACCTGCCTTGACACCCCAGACAGGTCTACCTGGCAACTCCCCAGAGCCTCTGCCCTGAAGCCTGCCACAGGAGTGAGAACTTGTGTGACTCTCCTGGCACTCGATCCACCCCCGTCTGGCCTGGTAAGTGTGAGGGAGAACTTCTGTGCTCCACAGTGCTCCCTGAACCAGGCACCCAACAGAGGGGAACCATAAACTTACAGTTGTATAAGAAGAGTGGCAGCTAAAAAGAACTGAACACAACAGCTAGATCCAGGCCAGGCATAACTGGATAATCTCAAACTTAACAGAGTGGCACCTGAATCTCATTACGTGCTAAGGTTATAACTGCACCAAAGCTCTACACCAACAGTCAGAGGTCAGGGCTATTCAAAATGACAAGGACAAGGAGAAAAATGCAGTCTCAGGCCGCGAGTCCACCAGTAAGTGCAGAGGACACTAGCTCAGCTGAAACGAATGAATTAACAGAGACAGAAGCAAAGGAACAACAGCACAAAGGTAAAGAGGAACTCAGACCAGAATTAATGCCTGAAATAAGAAAAAGAAATATTTGAGTACATAGCATATGAAGCAATGAATCAAATCCAGAAAAGTATGGGGGAAACCCAATGCCCACCCAGAACAAGTTCAGAAAACACTATTCCAGCTGAAACATCTGAATTAACAGTGTCACAAGCAAAGAAACAACAGCAGAAAGGTAATGAGGAACTCAAAGCAGAAATAATTTCTGAAATAAAAAAGAATTCTTTGCAATCATAGCATCTGAAGTAGAGAATCAATTCCGAAAATATATGGAGGAAACCTAATTTGGAAGAAACTCTGCAGCAAAAGAATTAATAGCTACCTCTAAAGAAGACATGGATAAAAAAATAGAGGAGACCTGAAATATGACGGATTCCTGGAATAAGTGATACAGAAAAGAAATACAACACATGAAGCAGAGTCAAAGAGATAAAGAAGAAATAAAAATTTCAATCACGAGTATACAAAACTGTTTGAGTGAAAGACAGAGTTTCAGATCTTGAAGACGCTGGTGCAACTAGTGAAAAGATAAGAAAGGATCTCTTAAAGACAATGAGAATGCAGGAAAAAATAATCCATCACCTGCAAGATGACGCCAGGATGAAAAATGTGAGATTAATTAGCATAAATGCAAATGAAGGAGTCAATACAAATGATATAAAAAGAATATGGGCAGAAGTAATAGCAGAAAACTTTCCAAATATGAGAAAACAATCCAACATTCAGGTAACTAAAGCAAACAGAATGCCGAATAACTTCAACCCAACTAAAAACACATGGAGACATATAATAGTGAAGGTCCCAGAAATCCAACACAAAAATAATATACTGAGAGCTACTAGAGAGAAGCAGATCACATTCAAAGGAAAACCCATGAGAATTACAGGCAACTTCTCTACACAAACCATGAAGGCAAGGAAAGCATGAAGTACACTTCTTCGAGTCCTGTACAAAAACAAATTCCAGCCCAGACTATTATACCCTGAAAAACTCTCTTTCAAGAATGATGGGGAAGTGAAATATTTCCATGACAAAGAACAACTAAAGAATTTCATGATGACAAAACCATCCCTCCACAGGCTGCTGAAAGAGGTTCTAGAGAGGGACCACATTGATCAGAACTCCATGAATGTGAACTGAAGGAACCCACTAAACAGGGCAAAGAATTAAACACAGGATAAAAAGGAGTAAACAACAGCAGGTAAATATCATGAAACCCATAAATCAACACATCTCAATTATAGCCATCAATGTAAACAGACTCAATTCACCAATGAAGAGAAATAGACTGGCATAGTGGATTAGGAAACAAAATCATAACAACCTAAGTTCACAGATCAAAAATTGGAGAAATAGAAGGGCCCCACGGTCAGCCAACATTTTGCCCCTAGCCTTTTAAGGTCAGTGAAGACTCAGGACATAGTAGAACCTGTACTGTAATATCATGGAACTCAGTTGTGCCCCAAGTTTTCTGATCAAGGAGATTATGGAGCCACAGAGGAAGGCAATCGATGATCTATAGTGTGCCTGGGGAGAGTTACATGGAGAGAAAACTTTCTCTGAGGCTCTCACAGAGAGCAAACTGGTCAAGCAATGGTCATGACTCATCCACACGGTTGACACAGACAAAGGATCTACAGAGTGAGGTACAGGATTACAAGATAAATCCTGAGGGGAGTAACTGACCTCATCAGAAACAAAAGCTACATTTTTTGTTATATAGGTCTTGCTTTATCTCAGTCTTAACCATCCAGCAGAAAGGTGTAAAAATGAGGTACATAATGTGGGGCCATGATAATAAGTTGAGCTGTAAATGGCCATAGTCAACAACTTCTTCTGATAACTCACTATCATTGTGGACTGCTGGACTGTGATTGTGTTGCCAAATTCAGGCACCTATAATAGTTTAATGACAATGGAGTGCCCATCTTTGACAGGTCCTGACAAAAAAGGGGGATACAAAGGAATCAGGATTTGTTTGTATAAACAGTACAGTTAACTGACTATGCAGTGCTTCTGCATAATTCTATGAGAAGCAAGATTAGCATTAACAGAAGTTGGACAAGGTATTATGTTGGCTTCTAGTACTATGGACAAACACTAGGAAGATAACAAAGTAGTAAGTATTAATAATTGAAACTTTACTGTAATTCAGCTTTGAAGAAATAAGTCAAGTATGCAGCTACATTCTCTTAATTAATTGATTAGAGACATCTGCTCTAATAGTGTCTGTGAGTAGAATATCATGTACCTTGTACAACAACGAATCGTTACAAAAACAATTTGCAATGTATTAATAATTGAATGTGTCCTGTTGATTTGATTTGAAACTGTGTCATTGCTATTTGTTCTTCAATAAAAAATAAAAAAAAAGAATATAATGCGCTTCAACAGGGAATTAAGTATACAATTTTATAAATACATAATTAAATATTTTACAGCAAATAAATGATGACATAAATCCATGTGTCTCCATGGCTAGAATCCTGTTCTATATAGTTGGGGGAAATGAAATATTTAAATATTGTATTTTCCTATTGCCAAAAAAGAATTTACTTGAAATTTACACACACATTCTCTGAGCCATGTCTGGTAGACTGGTCACTGAGAAATTACCTATGAAAGCCTGTGAGTGGCCATGTTTCTAACAATTTTTGTATTCTTTGTGTTTTTGTAAATTGTGTGAATTGATAATAATTAAGAAGTGTGACTTCTCCTAAACCAGTTTGTTTTAAATAACTTATTTCTTATGTCTACCTATTGCTCTAGATACTGAGATAGCAAAGGACAGAGGGCATCCAATTTACTCATCTTCGCCTTTTCCACTCCTCCTGTCATCTAGTAGCTATTCGTGAATATTATTTGGTTAAATTGGATTTTATCTATCATCTTTCTTTGACATTATTTGGGTAAATTTTTTTATTGCATCATATCATCTACCTATTTTCATTCAGCACATTAAGAGTGTGAGACCTCAAACACACTTTTACTCTCTTTAGATCAAAGCTCTTGGGATGTGGGTGAGGAGAACGTAGTTGGGAAAGGTGAAATGCCTTAGGCTGACATAGTTAGTGGTTTTCTGAATGGGAGCACCATGACAGAAAGTGATTAATGCTGTTTGTTTATTTCTATATCAACAGTATTTAGAACATAGTCCTGTCATGTAATATGTATGTAATAAATATTTATTGAATAGGAGCATTAATACATCTTTTCACCACTTTATTTCAGACAGCTTGCCTCATGTTACTTTTCTATGATTCTTTTTTTAACATATTTGGTTGTGGCTGGTTATCACTTTCAGCTTGGACTCATGGCGATCATCTTCCCATTTTCAGCTTCCCCAGTACTGGGATTACAGGCATTTGCCACTGTGCCTGACTCTGGCCACAGCCCTCCAAGGGGCTGGGGCTGGCATGGCATGTGGTGCCTGGATCCATCTGCAGTCCCTGCGCTAGCCTAAGTGGGTGCTTTACTCCAATGAGTTACCTCGCTGGTCCGTCCTTGATTTTTTTTTTTTTTTTACCTTCTATGTGAAATAGATTCTCAAAAGGGGCTGTTGTATATGAATTGTTCCTTTACTCATGAACGTGATGACATCTCTTTCAGGGGGCTTACAGTGAACTGATGTGCTACTCATGGCTCTTATTGGCTATGATATAAAGGTGATGGTAATATCTGTAGGGAGCCTTGTTTCTTTCATTGCTGATGATCACTTCATCATCTCAGTATGGCTTGGATCTGATGTTCCATTGGTCAAATTTAGTTATGCTGTAAAATGGAGAGAGAAATGAGAGTCAGGGCTGGGTAAAGACACCCTCTATGGTACTGAAGGAAGACCTAGACACATGCGTGGACTTAAACAGGACATTGGGCCATCATGGAGTTCAGCTGTTTCTGGCAGCATCTCTCTAGGACCATCTGAGTCCAGGAATCCAAACAGTGGTGTTACTTAGGTATGAGCAGCAAGAGATGTGTCCGCAGTATTTAAAGAAAATTGGCCAGGATAAGGGCTTGTGAAATAGCCTAATCAAATTATATAGGGACACAGCTTCTCCCTAAAAGGATAGCTACTTAAGACCAGCTTCTTTTTTTCTTGGCAGAACCAGGGATTGAACTCAGGCCCTTGCACTTGCCAGGGAAGCACCTATTCCACTGAGCCATCTCCCCAGCCCCAAGAGCACAATTTTAAAGTCAGGCTAATCTGGGTTGACAGATGCTGACCATTGTCTATAGAGCTCTGCAAGTATGGGGGAGTTGTAACTTGGTTATGATCTGTCAGAACTCAGTCCATGGTGGAAACGTGGCACCAGTTTAAGGCTTACTATAATGTAAGGTCTGGGAAGAGTGGTGCACAAGATTTGGTGATATACTGACTTATGTGCCTGGCATTAGTTTAGGAATTGAGGCATGAATAACTCTGTAGGAAAATACCACGGGGAGTTAGTCAGGTGCTCATGAGCAGCAGGTGGTATCCTCAGTTTTCTGTCACTTATGATGATGTGGGTTTTAGGCTCCTCGTGCATCTGTTGGTGTGTACTTTAAGAATATTTGGCTATTGTTTGCTTCTAATTAGCTAATACTCATATAATCTTTTGGACAGGAGATGCATTTATTAGAAGAAAGCCAAAAGAAAATATTGTGACACAGTGAAATATACAGGACTAAATATACAATCTAAACATAGCTTAAAAGTTTTATCCCTTCATCTCAGGTATTATCATTTACTCAGAGTAAGGCTGATCTTCTCTTTAAGTTTGTGTTCCTGAACAATATTTTAACCTACTTAACCATGAAAAATAAAATAAAGTCCTCAAAAAGTCGTGTGTGGGAGCAGTAGACTGGAACTATTACTTCGTTTTACGACTGTATTTTAACAAAGTCTAGATTTTATTTTGTTTTCAGGACTCCCTCCTCCTGTTTTGGGCTCAGCTGAGTCCTTTTGACTTTTTCCTTGCTGTAGAGTCAGCCAGCTCCTAGACAAAGGCCTTGAAATGTACTTCAGTCTGATGTGATAGAACTCTGGGTTATGATTTTGAATGAATACTGCCCACACTGTGTCACTGAAATTGGGGACTGTGAGCAGAGCAGATAAGGCAGTTTTAAGGATTCTCTAGGGAGCCACATAGAGCTCTTCTCACTGCCGAAGGCATATCCTGTTCACAGCTTCTGGGCCTGGAAATGCTTTGATTCAACAGCGAGTTGAGGCTTTCTAGCAGTGCAGTGGGCTTTTGTTGGCAAATGCTTGGCCTGTGGGCACAGAGGGCTCATTCTTCCATGCAGAGCCAGGCGGCCTGCTGTTGCGCCAAACGGGCTTACCCTGAAGCCGCTCACGGGAGGGAGGGCAAGGCGAGCCGGCAAGCATGGGTTGGGGTGGCCATAAAGGAGCCATCGATTGCTCCTCTGCTCATCGTTCTCTTCCTCCCGTGCCCACCACCTTCACTGCGCGGCCTTTTCCTCGACTCTGAGTAGAGCTTCTTACAAACTGCAATACCTTTGACACTCCTCTGAAATAAATTCCTGAGCACACAACAGAGGCTGTTACAAGGTGCCATCCCCATTCTCCCTTGGGGGAAATGCTTTGTGGAGAAAGTCATGTCACCACACACCCACCTTTCTCTTTGATCTTACGGTGTTTACCTGTGGCTTATTGGTACCAACGCAAACTAGGTATGGCACATTTGACTTTGAAATAGATTGGGTTCTCCAGTAGGTACTCTTTGAAGTCAGATCCATTCTGCATTGTTTATTGCCCTTTCAAATGTACCCACATGTATTTCTAAGACCAAGGCTTTTCTCAACCCATTCAAAAGGAGAGCTGCAGTTTATTGCCATATTGGATGTCTTTTGATTTTTTCTTAAATAAGAGAAATAATATCTCTGGAATCCATTTTGTCCATTTACAAATTATTTTCACAATATATGTTAAGGGCAATTTTACATTTTCTCTATCCCATTGCTATCTTCCAAAACACAATTATATGTCAATTGAATGACTCAGAACTTCTTCTGCCTGAGTAATAAATCATAAGTTTAATGGGTAAAAAGAATTTGTCATTGTTCAGTATGTATACAGAGTTATGTGGCATATAACCTCAAATTTCTCTCAGATCATATATAAATACATAATAAAATAATAATACTCATTAGTCAACACCAAATATAAGTTCCAGATGTCTGAAGATCAAAGTATTCAGAGGCCTTATAAGACCTGCTTTGAGACAGGAACTGTTCTACAGAACTG
The DNA here is from genome assembly GCA_004027165.1 of Ctenomys sociabilis. Lineage (NCBI taxonomy): Eukaryota > Metazoa > Chordata > Mammalia > Rodentia > Ctenomyidae > Ctenomys > Ctenomys sociabilis. The sequence goes on from PVKA01036191.1 coordinate 7,573, forward strand.
GGACTGGAAGAAAACAAGCTACAAAACCCTCCTGAGTTTCCTGAAACAAAAGCTATTCTTGTTTATACATAAATTATGAATGGCTTTTTAAGGGCTGACTCACTGGCCAGTGCATGTGCCTACAAATCCGGTTTCACAAGAGCATGGGAGGCTGACTGGACTAACAGGAATTCTACAACAAATCATTTTTTTCTCAGTTTGCCTCTGAAGCAAGTCAGCTCGCCTAGGGTTTCAGCCGCCTCGCTCGCTCACTCGTTCAGGCACAGTAGAGCTTGTTGCTTTGGCTGGGAGCCCTGCCACAGCCCGTTCCATGCCATTTGCCCAGCAAGAGCTGTTTGCTTTGTGGACTCGCTGCCTTCGTCTAGTTAGTGGCAAAAGGGACTTGGCAGACCTTCAAGTGGGGGACTAAGTGGCCGCAGGTGAGCCGCTAGCATAAAGCCACCCCCTAACCCAACCAACAGCAACTCCTGTCTTTTCTGGCAATGTCCATGGTCTTGTATCTCTAGTGAGGACTGATGAGTGGTCCTAAAGTGTTAAGACTGACTGTGCCATTTAGTTATTGCCTGACCTTAAGAAAATGAGCTGAGATTTCTCTTAACATTTCTCATCTGTAAAAGAAGGAGTCATACAGAACAAGCATACAGGTCCTGTCCCGCTTAGATAAGCTACAATTTGGTTTTCCTGTATGGACACAAGAATCAAATGGCCATATTACTTAGCTCATCGATGCTATTAGATCCTAATGACCAATATTCTTAATGTGTGACTTAATTAGTTATGACTCAATATAAAATTTCACCACTCACGCCGGCCTCCCAAGGCTCCAAGCATTTCTCTTGCAAGCAGAGGCTTACGCAGGATGAGAGTTATTTTCTGAGAGCTTAATATTGAAAGATAACTCTCCGACAACTTGATGGCAACATGGAAAACAAATTCATTATTCTTTTCTGCCTCAAGTCTTCCTCCCACAGGAAGAGAGGAAATGAAAGGACATTTTTTTTTTCCTTTGTAAAAAAAAAATATATTTTATTTCTTTATGTATTTGGTACAGGGTCTCATTGGGACTTGTACTCATAGTGATCCTCTGTTTTCAGCCTCCCCAGTGCTGGGATTACAGGTATGAGCCACCATGCCATTTGGGGCCAGCACAGCATTCAGTGCCGCAGAAGGAACCCATGTCCTTGCACTTACTAGGCAGGCGTTTAGACTGCTGAGCTATCTCCCCAGCCTGAAAGTAGTTTTTCAGTGCAGTATTCAAACTTTCCAGTGAGTGCTAGCATATAAATGTCAAGAATTGTGACCGTGAGTTACCCATTACAATTTTCTGTCTTTTATACCTTTTCAAAATTTGCTCTAATCACAGGGAAAATTTCCCCTGGAAAGAAGTGTTCAGTTCTTGATGTGTTTGATAGGGAAATGAATATCTGAACATCAGCTCTATCCCATCATTTGAATCAGGGATAACTGTACTTTTGTCCCTTTCTCACAGGATATTTATTTTTATTGGCACTCTTGTCCAGGTGAACAATTCTGAATTTCCTTTGATAAATTCTAAGCCACACAAGAGGCAGTACTGTTCACTTATCAGTGTTATTAAATAAACAACTGCAAGCATCCACAGTTAACATGGAATAAAGTCAACATGGAATAGAGACAATTTAAACCTTGAAGCTCTGATGTTGCACAATTAACAATAAATCCATTATTTCTTGATGCATTTTCTCAAACAGAAAACACATGTGACTGGGAATTTAAAAACTGAACAGACATTGGCAAATGTTTTCCAAATATCATACCCTATCCAGACAGCTAATGCATCAGCAATGTTTACTTCAGCAAATGTTTCCAATTTGGAGGGAGAAAAATATGAGCATCTAATAATAACCTTTTACATCTAAACACATGCATGGTGCTTTACAGTTTACAAAGAGCTTCCCATGTATACATCCCTTCAGTGGATGCTTGAAACCTCCCTGGGAGGCAGACAGGGCGCATATTATGCTATCCTCCAACAATTTGTGGTTCCCCCAACTTGTCATGCTGCTTCATGTCTCGGATATCCCAGGTGTACTTCTTGAGCCCTGGAATGCCCTCTTCCCACTGCCCTGCCCTATTTTTCATTTAGTTAATTCCCAGTCAACTCTAACAATCAACACGACTGCTGCCTCTTGTCAAACCATCTAGAAGCATCTAGTCTGGTTTAGATGCCCCCCTTCTGTGTCAATTCTACGCCTTTGCAGCAGGGCTGGGATCACATTTTATGGCAGCCACCTGTTTGTCTTTCAGCCTCTCTTAACATACGAAGCACTAACAAGATTGCATATGGGGATGGAGGAGATGGCTCAGTAGAATAAGCATTTGCCTGGCAAGTACAAGGAAATGAGTTCAATCCCCGGTTCTGGAAAAAAAAAAAAAGGTTGCGTAGCTTCTTATTTGCTCGGTGTCTCTGCATCTCTTGCTGCCCCTACTTTGCAGTGCAGATACTAAAGCTCTGTTGAAGGAACAGGGAAATTCACGTAAGAGATGAGAAAGCTGATGAGTACAAATTTATGAATCTTGTTCATGGTCACCCAGCTAGTGAGGGGCAGGGGTTGAACTTTAGCCTGTGTTGCTGGTCTATTATCCCAGAAGTCTTTCCTCAGTGTGACACTGTGTTTGACCAGCTCACTTTAAAAAAACCTTTAAAAAATTTATTTATTTATTTATTTGGTACAGGGTCCTGTTACACAGTTCAGACTCATAGTTATCCTTCTATCTCAGCCACTCCAGTGCTGGGATTACAGGCATGTACCACAATGCCTGGTTTCTGTGGCTGGCTCAGTGCTGAGCTGTCTCTCTGGCCCAGCTCACTTCTATTGAAACATAATAAAAGTCTTGGATGGAACGTAAGATTATCTTGGAGATATTTTGCAGCATACACAAAAAGCCACAAGAGGAAATATCCTAAATTAGTTTATTTCTTTATTAATTTCTTATTTTTTATAAGCTCACTTATTACTTCCTATTTTCTTCCAATAAGTACTTGAAGCAACCTAAAGTGAAGTTGACATAAAATAAGGATGAAAAAATTTTAAAAAGTCTATTTAAAAGTGAAAGAATGGAACGCTGTATAAGAAAAATTCTAGGAAAAGAAGAATGATTATAATTGAGCTTAAAACTTGACATATTACTTTATTATGGACAAAAAGAGGAAGAGAGTGAGAGAGGCAGGGAGGGAGAGAAAGGGGAAGAGAGGGAGACAGAGAAAGACAGGGAGAGAGCCCTCATGGAAGAGTTTTTAAAAAAAATTTGAAGTCTAAAAGGAATTTATTGCATGGATATTTATTTGACTCCATGAAAAAATATGAAAGAAAAATATCTTCCTTGTAGCTCACAAAAAAGGAACTCCTTCAAACACGTATGGACTGTATTCTGCATCAGACAACCTACTGAAGAATGGAACAAAAATTCAAAATTGAGTAACATAAAATCCTATCTTCATAAAGCTGAGGCAAAAATATCACAAGGTCAAGGTCAATTTTAAAAATTTAGCAATGCTATGTCTCAAAACAAAAACATGAAGATGGATGAGGAGGAAACTCAAGTCTCTCTGGGTTCAATCCCCAATACTATAAAAACAAAAGGTAAACAAACAAACAAGAAACAAAGAAATAGAAGACTAACATCTACTAGCAGAAAAAAGTAACACAAAACTAACAAGTGGCAGAAGCCTTAAGGGATATTGTTTGTCTGTAATCCCAGCACTCAGGAGGCTGAGGCAGGAAGATTGTTGGGAGTTTGAGACCAGCCTGGGCTGCAAATTGAGCTCAAGACCAGCCTGAGCTCCTTAGCAAGACCCTGTCTCAAAAAGACTATATATATGTATATACATATACATTGTTTAGGCAACTCTAATAATGGATAATTATGTTAAATTACAGTTCCTATGAGCACATCACATGCAGAATATGTAGCTAGGTTACATTTTGGTGATAATATTTTCTATTTAGGATTTTTATCAAGCATTTGAGACTGACATAAGTGTAAATATACAGGCATCAACATTTGAAAATAAAAGAATTGTTCTCTTAGTTGGTTTTGTTATTCTCTTAATTCTTTCGGTTGAGGTCTGTGTGAAGTGCACATTTGCTGTTGAAAATAACAATATCTGTGTTTCCAAACATGGAGACTTCATTTGCAGCTGCAGACAACTAGGAAGTAAATCTAATAATAAATAGCCGGGCCTCAGAAAACATGGCTTGAGTGAAAAGTCCACATTTTGTTCCTGTAATTTGTAATGCACTCAGAAAATCCCCAAACTGGCTTGGAACCAGCTGACAGCCCCTGCAGCACTAGCTTCATAATGGGGACCCTTTTTTTCTTTTATTACTGGTAACTGGAAAAGTCTAGCAACTATTTTCCATGGACATTCCCTCCAGGATGGAGAGCTTGTTTTTCCTAGATTTTCGTATATTTTTAGGTGGTCATCTTGGGCAGTCTGACTTTGTATCAAAAGTGTTTTTAATTGAAGAGGTTCTCCCTTGGGCTATTGGGTAGAAAAATACATTCTCTGTATCTTCACGTCTATTTTTGAGGGTTACGGCTGGGTTCCAGTTCCCCATCTTTTCTGCAAAGCAGATATTCTTTCATCTTATCATGCCTGCTGAGTGCCTGGAAATAGGAAGGAGAGAACATAATGCCAGGGCTTCCATCATTCTTCTAGATGGCAAGGGTGGGATACCTACTCTGTTTTGTCAAATTTATGGAAAAACATAATTGAAAATCAAGCATTGATTATTGGGCATGAAAGTGTAACTGCCACCAAATTCAGGATTATTGTTATGCAGGGCCCAAGAAGGCTTTACTCGCACTTGACTTCACCTTGAGTTTTCATTGGCATAAATGCTGCTTTTAGACGCAGAACATCCTCATGCTTAGCTCTGGGTTCAAAAATACTTTTGGAAACCCTGTGGTACGAGCAAGGCTTTCACACTTTTTGCATGGTGTCCAGTGCTGTAAAGCAAAGTAAACTTGCTTATCAGAGACAGTCAAGATTGATGCTTCATCATTTTAGAACTTTGCTTGGCAATTGGAAAAAATATTGCACAAGGACAATGGCCTTCCCTTGCCTCTCACTTGGACAAGAGGACTTAATCCTGATCAAAGGGTTGCAGGTCACTAATACTATGGGGGCCATGTTAATCTATTATCTCACTTACTAGTGTGCAAGGAAGGAATAATTACCCCTATTTTCTAGAGAAGGATTTCAGAAGTCATCTAACTTGTGAAGGTCACACAGATAATGGGAATGGGAGGCAAAGGGTGATCTGAAATTAAATGTGACTCTGAAGCCTATTGTTCCATTCTATTGACCAGTGGATCCATGGACAACCCCTGTACCCAGCACATTATGGTATTCTATGATGTATATACAGGAGCAGAAGTGATATTGACCTGTTCCCATCGCAGCCATCCTTAAAGAATTGCTTTTATGAACAGGGCAGAGTTTTAGGATATAGTTGAGTTTGCATCTTTTGAGGAATATTCTGATTCACCCAGTTGCATTACTCAGGGAAGACTAAGAATCAGTAAACTGAAACTCCTTTTGGACGAAACCAGAGAGATGTTAAATAAAGAGTAATTAATGGCATTTCAATTACTTTATACATAGTGTAATCATCTGATTCTCAGGTTCTCTCATATTAGTTAAGAAGACAGAATAAAGGTAGTGGCACTCACATAATTTTGTTTGTAAAGACACTTGTGATGAAGTTGAGCCTTGTGTTATTCACTGATGGATTTCTGGACTAGTCTTGCCTCAGGTAAGGCAGTCATGCTTTAGCATGGAATTTAGAAGCTTAGAGCTGGCCTGCTAGAGCTTTAACTCCTGTACTCTAAAGCATAAAGTCATTGTATTAAATTTTTTCCTTACCCTAAGTGCTGCTTTTTATTCTGTGATTATTTTCTTTGACTAATAATAAGAATGTTTGTGAAAGTAGGATGTAAAGTTCCAAGTGAAAGTTCTAATATCCTGAGTTATTAGAAGCATGTATATATTCTGTTAAGTTCTAAATGTAAACCATCTGCCCTGGTGTGACCACTGAACATTAGAGTGGACACAAGCTCTGGAACTGGGGTTGGGAGGAGCCCTGTTAAGGGCTGGATTGTGGGAAGATCTGAGGAGTTCTAAGGAAAGGACCAAGATGTTCAGAAGAGCAGAGAGGGTCTTTGGTGTCATTTACTAGCTGAGAAAAGGGGGTAGGAAACTCAACACCCTTGCAATGTTTGAACAAATGGCTACCACCTCACCAGCACCTATGAGCTGAATTTCAGTGCTGTGGACACCATACTCAATTTAAATTGAGTATATGGGGTTTAAAGGAGGCAGAGCCTGAAACCATGTGAAACTCCTTTTAGGGAGTCTTTTCTAGGAATATTGACATCGAACACTTGAAAGATGATTAAAGAGAATGACTGAATGTGCAGGATAGGGAAGCAGGGTAACTGGATATGTTCATTTTCTATTGCTGCTTTAGCAAATTATTCCAGATTTAGTGGCTTACATCAACACACATTTATTCTCTTACAAGTCGGGGTGAGCGTTGTGAAATCAACGTATTGGCAGGGTTGCTTTCCTTCTGGACAGTTCAGGGTTCCATCTATCTCTTGGCCTTTTTCTTCTAGTGGCCGCCTGTGTGTGGTGTGGCTCAGGCTCACTGCCTTACATCTCTCCAACTTCTCTTCTCCATCATGACATCATGTTTCCTGTCACTTTTGTTTCATTGCTTTCCTGGGGAGGACCCTTGTGATTACACCGTGTGCATCTGAGAATCCAGGATTCTCTTTCCCCCACAAGAGCCTTAACTTAATACCTTTTGCCACTGAAAGTGACATAGTCAAAGGTTTTGAGGAGGCCATTATTCTGTCCACCAAAATGCATTCTGTCTTGCCAACCCTCTCACCTCAGCTGTGTGACTTGGTGATTTGGTGGGAGACAAACTACTCTCTGTGTGCCTTGGTTTCCTCAACTAAAAAATGAGGATAACAGCAGCCCTTTCCCCATAGGATTAAGATTAAATGAGTACCTTTAGGCAAAGGCTTGGAATGATAGCCCCTAGCAAGTGCTCAGTGACAGCTGTGTGCTTGGGGCTATGGGACTGGACACTCTCGAGGGGTGAGTCTTGTTTCCTGACAGTCTCTCTCTGTGGAGCTCTCTGTTACTGACCACATAGCTAATATCCTTGTGAGGCCATCACAAGGATACCATGCCCTTTTGAGGGAGTTAGTGACTACACTGTTGTGTCTGGTGGGGCAGGAAGGTGTGTCCCAGGGAGTGTGATTAGAACACCTCTCATAATGCCTCTCAGCTTCTCTTTGTGTCCTTGGTATTATTCTGATAAAGAGTGAAGAAAGGCTCTTAGCAAAAAAATGGGGGAGTCAAGACTGGTATATCACAAAGAGAAAGTTAGGTTAAATTGTGGGAAAAACTCTCTATGTGGGCCAGAGTTAAGATCTTATGTCTCAGCTCATTGATGACTAGTTCCTGCAGCAGAGCCTCTAGGCCATGGAGGGTTGAGATCAGGGGACAAAGGGCACCTCATCCTAGACACCAGAGGTCACTCTCTTGACCAATGGTCTGTTGCTTTCAAGCAAAGCCCCAATGCGACTGAAGCCCACACCCCCAAACAAAACTTTGCCTATGTAGCAGCATATCTGCATGCAATATTTGTTTCTACCATCTCTGGGTGTGGTAGATTAACTAATGGGCAACTTGTAACACCCAACTAAACTGAATGAGCATGGTTCTGGGGTGGAAGGACCTCTTGAGAATTTTTACCAGCAGCATAAAAGGAGAATTGGAGGGGAAATGGTATGTTGTTCATTCTCCTGGAGAAGTTTGTCAAGCTGGCTTTTCTGATATGAACATGGCTGTTCTCATCACCAGAGGAGCTTGAGTCTTCATTGTCACTGAAAATGGAAGCTAGAAAGTGGTTCTTTCTTGGGGAGCTCTGGTCCTCACCTTTAGTGTTTCTTCCTGGATCCAGTGCAAATCTCTCAGTCTGTGGGCACAGATCCTCCATTTCACTGGCACAGACTTTCTAGCTTCCACCACTGACCTTTGGGCCTTCCCAGTACAGATCCTTGATATAGACTTGCATGCTTGTGAAGGACGTTGCTGTAGGATCTAGGCTTTCAGCTATATTTATATTCTTCAGATCTCTATTACATGGATATCTCAGCCTTCTTCTGCATTTGACTTTTTAGGTGAATTCTTTAGAATAACCCTATAAATTATGTGTGGGCTATTAAATCTTTTCCTTTATAAATGCTGGCACAACACTGGGGTCAAAGAGTCCATCATGGGCTATATCTTTTGTACTCTCTGAGTCTGTTCTGATGCAGTGAATTGTCTGTCTTCTTGTCCTTCTCATCACTCCTTGATAGGGGTCCTGGAATTTCTTGAGTTCCTCTTGCAGTCTCAACATTTGAGACAAAAGGAATAAGGATAGACAGGAAACCAGTTCAATGTTCTAAAACACATCACAACTAGATACCCTTTGTTTTAGTGACCATCCTTGTAAGAATCTTCCAGATTGGCTTTTCAATATGTGCTCTTTAGTCTTCCTACGAAGGAACTCAAATACAGATGGCTGTCCACTTCCTCCAATGAACACTGTGGTCTTTAGTCTCCCTGCCTCCCTAGTCTCGGTCTCTGCCTTTTCCCTGACTGTTGATATCCTGGATTGAGACTGTGCCACATCTTCCAAACCCAGCAAACCCACCCTGGCATGGGTCCCTTGTCTGGAAGGGATTTTAAAGCCTTTCCTTGATATCAAATGTGAGGGATAAAAGTCTGTTCCTTTTATAGAATAAATTGGATTTGGACTTGCAGGCATCCGCTGTCTGAGGGTTGTCATGAAAGAAGAAAGTGGCATGTGTATGTAAGAGGGGAGCAGATGGTTTCTTCCAGCATGGGGGACTCTGAATTTAGTGGAAACACTATAAGGGAAATTATAAGATGTTCTTTTGGCACAAATGACTTCAGAAAGGCTCTGTTTCACCAGAGGAGTATTATAACAATTTAGTCAATTTCTGTAGCATTCATGTTTCTCTCTCTCTCTCTTTTTTTTTTAAAGTCCCTCTTTAGGGGGAAATTTCTGACCTGTAAAGCTATATGCAGATAAATAAAATAGATTCTCTGACACCAAAATTCAATCTGTTTAAACCACTGAACTCCGCTCTACCATTAAAATAAAAAAAAGTCCAGTTTGTGGCTTCACTTTGGTAACTTCTATGGCTTCTAAACTAGGTTGTGTTATTTTCAAAACTAAAAAGGCTATTTTACCCAGATCTATTTTCCTTGTCAACTGCCTTTGCCACAAAAGACTAAATTTGTCTCTACAATTATGAATAGAACTCAGTTATAGAGAAGTCTTACTGGATACCTTACAAGAAGCATGGCTATTTTAATGAGTAAAATAATCTAAAATTTTGGTTCTTCATATTGTAGCCTTCTTTCAAACTGAAAATTTCTTTCATGAGAGAAATATGCACAATTTTTATACTACAACTCTGACATTCAGCAAGGAAAAAAATAAGACAGTTCAAAGTAGGATTTTTGTCTGTGTGATCAAGTGAGAGGAATACTGAATTCAAAGTTAGAAAATCTGCGTACAAGTTTTTGGTTACTAATTATTATGTTGAGGCTTAATTTTTTGTGTCTGAATTTTCATGCATAAAATGTGGATAATAATTCTTACACCTCATAAACTTGTAGCATAGCTTAAGGGAAATGATACTAGGAAATTACACTGAAGCATACAAGGGATTATTAAAAAATGTGAAATGCCAGCCCAGAGTGGTAGAAAGGAGGGGTGTGGAACTCAGTGTGTGGATTGCAAAAATCTTTTAAATACTAAGCTGTGTTACTTGCTCAGGATAATTAATCTCTCTGAGTTTTAAATTCCTTGTCTGGAAATCTGTCTGAATGACAGGGAAAATGGAAAAAAAAATTAAAAACCCACCAAGAACAAGTGTCAATAATGGGAGCTCTTAATTCTTTTCTTGAGTGAGAGAGGCATGCCTGTCTGTATATCCAAGCTATAAATACATGATTCCCTAGACCAGGCACTCTTGGAACATTTGACTCAATAGTGTTTCTCCTTTTTTGTGAAAAACTGATTCTGTGGGCAGACCTGTGGCTCTCCATGTCATTAAGTTCAGAAATAAATGTGCTCAACCACAAACTCCCTGTCTTGTCTCCAGAGGAAGCTCAGGCCTTTAGTCTATGAGTGAGTTGAGTGTGTTCTTGCCTGCAAAAGAGTTCTTCAAATCTGAGAACAGGCTCAGGGCCAGGTAGAGCTCAGGCGACCTTCAGTGGGTTGTATCTAAGGAGTTTGCCCAGATAGGCCCAGTGTCACTGGTGACTCAGTTGGTTATACCCATAGCTCGGGGAGAACATATTTAAGCATGGTCAGAGAGTAAGGCCAAGGAGGTCATCAAATGAGTGTTTGGTCTCAGCATGGTGTGGGCTTGTGGGAGATTGAAGAGTGTGTGTCTTTCCAGGGTACAGCCATTCTTAGCAGGAATGCAGGATCAATTTGAATGAGGTCACTCAGGGCTACCCAGCTAATGAAAGTCAAGACAAGTTAGTAAAATCACTTTATTGTCTGCAAGTCTTCTCCTAGACCCAATTTGTCTTATCCTATTTGCTCTGTCATAGAAAAGTCAGAACTTTGAATTTTTCATGTGGTATTTCCCTATCCTAAATGTTGTTTAATAAAGAAAATGCCTCTCTAACGCTACAGAAACCAGAAGTGCCCCGTGATACACCAGTGTGCATCCTTAGCCACGTAGTGCCAACCTGGGATCCTGGTTATGGCTATGAGTCACAGAGACACTATCTGTATCTGTACAAACTTTGTCACAGAGAATCCCAGTCAATCACCTTTAAATGAAAAAGCCACAAGCTCCCCATAGAAGGGGTACAGGATTTGCATAGAAGGAATAATAGCTCTGAAATGAACCAATACATTTTCTGCCCTTGACTACAATTTTTTTTTCTTTAAAGCCAGAGTCCATAACCTGTGCTGGCTGTTAAATCTTTATAAAAGTCATAGTTTTCTGATTATGCTTCTAATTGGGATTAGGATACTTCATTCAGATACTTAACATTAGTCAGTTTTTGAATGGTGCGCTCTTATTTCAATGAGTATAATCATGAATTAAGGCTGACTTGAAAAGTAATCTATGAGCAACAGTTCTTAGGTTGAAAATCAGTTAGAGTGTACCCCCGAGGCATCTGTGGACAGAAACACGTTTTGCTTATTAAGAAGAAAGCATATTATTCTAGATAAAAGGTGAAGACAGAAGCGGAGCTCACCAGCAGCTAATGGCTTGTTTGGAGCATCAGTGCTGAAAGGGAAACCAGACTCTTGGAAAACTCAAATTCATTATATTTTACAATATATTCTGAGAACTTCAGAAAATTTGGAGATTGCCCAGGAGTGCTTATTGTCTAAAGACATTGCAATGCTTACAAGACAGTTTTGGTGTTATATATAAAGAGAGACTTGAGGAAAGCGTTCTACTTATGAAAGGAAGCAAATAACATTGATATGATTTTAACTGAGTTAAAGGAACAACCCAGAGTGTAAGTCACTCAGGGCTACCCAGCTAATGAAAATCAAGACAAGTTAGTAAAATCACTGTATTGTCTGCAAGTCTTCTCCTAGACCCAACTAGTGCATCAGCCACCTTTGGCTGAGAACCAACACCCTGAGGACCTCTTCTCAAAGGAGTGGGGGCATTTTTGATTGATTGCTAAAAGATGAAAGAGGTTGAACTGATATTTTTATATAAATTTGAGTGATTTTGACATTTTTGAAGGAGCTTAGTAGCCCCCAGTTAATACACTGACCACATACAATTTAAACTCAGTTTTCTTTAGTTAGTGGGTCCCCGACTATCATCATTCCCTCTTTCTCACCTCCGTTTACAAGGTGCTTTGGCCTGGTGGGGGTGGGTAGCCTTGATCTGTATACACATATTAATTTCCATTGTGTAAATCTTCCCACCACAATTGACCTCAAGCTACCCATGAGACAACACAAAGCAAGAAGTTGAAGAGATGCCGATGCTTGGCTCTCTGGTGAGGGCTGGTTGGTTCAACTACATAGTCTCCTCTTAGTTCAGAATTTACAAACCCACAGTTCACTCAAATTCTCACCTCCACAACCAGTCATTTCTTCCTTATGGTAACATTTCTCTCCTCCAACGAAAATAGTTTGGCTGATTGAATGATTGACTTAAAACATCTTCATACTGTCTCGACCTTAGAGATGTGTTTCAGGTAATGCTATCAGATTTGCCTCCATTGCATACTTAAAAAACCATAAATATCATTGTTGTATGTTTTCAAACATTTCTTACTTTGGGATTTTAAAAAGCTAAATGTTCTAAGTTATTTCACTAGATGGTGCTAGATGTAGTTAACAGTTCCATCAGTGTCAGCTCAGAAATCTGGGAATCCCCTGAGGGGGGGTAGAAACTTTTCTTCTTATGGCCAGAAGTTGTCATCAAGTTGAAATTGGACTGTTCCAATTGACGTTATTCTTTTTTCTTGCTTTTGTCTGTGGTGTTGGTAAAAGCTGCTCGCCAAGATGAATCATCATTTGCCACTTACTTTAAGAATTACTTCCTCCAGTAATGGACAGTGCTTTAAATTTTCTTGTAATAAAGATCTTCTGTATCTTTGAGCTCTGCCATAGATTATATTTTATTTGGAAAAGCACTTCCTTCTATCTTATGACACCTTATGCCTAGATTTTAGGGTACCAACAATCTTTGTCTAATAGTCTGATTTGGGGGACACAGAATGTGTCAGCAAATTATTTCAACATCATTCTAGAAATATTTTCCAGAGCAACTAGACAAAAGAAAAAAATAAAAGGAATCATAGAAAGAACATGAATAGTAAAGGAAGAAGTTAAGTCACTATTATTTGCTGATAATATGATACTGCATTTAAAGGACCCCCAAAACTCCACTAAAAGACTCATAGGGTTAATAACCAACAAAACAAAACAGTAAATTTGGCCATAGTAAGATGCAAAGTCAATACTCAAAAATGTTAATAGTATTTCTATACATAAATTATAAACTTGTGCCAGCAGGTAGCTCAGCAGACTAAAGTGCCTGCTTAGGCAGAGCACAGCAATGGGGTCCAATCACCAATGTGTCATGTTGGTCTTGCCCCTGGGGCACACTAAGACAGAAATTGAGACTGGGCATAGTGGTGCATGCCCATAATCCCAGTGCTTGGGAGGCTGTAAATGAGAAAATCACTAGGAGTCTAATCTACATAGTGAGACCCTGTAGACCCTGTAGACCTTACATTAAAATGAATGAATGAATGAATAAATAACTTATATTGGGAGAAATTAGGAAAACAACACCTTTCACAATAACATCAAGAAAAGTGAAATACTCAGGAATCAATTTAACAAGGACAGTGAAAGACCTATACATTGAAAATTACCACACTCTGAAAAGGAAGATCAAAGAGGATATTAGAAAAATGGAAAGATATCCCCTGTTCTTGGACAGGCAGAATACAGTGAAGATGGACATACTTCTAAAACTATTGCATAGACATAGGGTAATACCAATCAAAACAACAACATTATACCTCACAGAACTAGGAGAAACAATTATACTTCATATGGAACTAGAAGAGACAGAATATCAAAAAGAATTCTGGGCAACAAAGGCAAGACAGGAGGTATCACAACTACTGATTTGAAGTTATATGATGAAGCTACCATGAAAAAACAGCATGGTACTGGCAAAAAAAAAAAAAAAAAGAAAAAAGAAAACAGATCTAAGGATCCATGGAACACAATAGAAGGTGCAGAGACATTTATATAAGCAAAATTTTATAAACAAAATATTGATCACGCATGAAATATTGTGATAATCAATGACTGAGGCAATATCAAATTAAAAGGCTTTTTTTTTGGCTGAAAGTACTTTATTTTTTTTTCCATTTATTTTTATTTTGTTAAAATACAAATGTCAATCAGACAGTTTTAAGACACCTTAACCATACAGAGTAGATGAATTAATACATTGCAAACTGTTTTCATAACGTTTTGGTATTGTACAAGGTGCATACATGATATTATATTTACAGGTTATTTTATAGCTGAATTATATCAAAAATTCAATAATTATTTACCTAGTGGATGACCACAGCACTAAAAGCCGACATAATATCCTGTCCAACCACCATTAGTGCAGATCTTGCCTATCATAGAATTATGTAGAAGCACAGCGTTATCTATCCCAACTGTACTGTCTATACACACACATCATGATTTTTTCTTTCTACAACCCTTCCTTTGTCTACACCTGTCAAAAGTGGGCACTCCATTGACATTCAACTACCTTAG
>PVKA01036192.1:0-22003 GCA_004027165.1 Ctenomys sociabilis
AAGTCAGCACATTTCAATTATAACCATCAGTGTAAATGGACTCAATTCTCCAATTAAGAGAAATAGACTGGCACAGTGGATTAGGAAACAAAATCCAACAATATGCTGTTTACAAGAAACACACTTAACTCAAAAGGACATTCATAGGCTCAAAGCCAAAGGATAGAAAACAATACTACATGCCCCAGCACATCAGAAAGAAGCAGGAGTAGCAATTCTGTTCTCAGAAAGTCTCAAATTCAAATCAAGAATGATCAAACGACACAAAGAAGGCCACTATAGATTGGTTAGGGGAAAAATTAAAGAGCAAGAGGTAACACTCATATATATCTATGCACCAAAGACAGGAGCACCCAACTATGTAAGATAAATCTTAACGGACGTGAAAAACCTAATGTCTAAGAATACAATCTTAACAGGAGACCTTAACATGCCCTTATTTCAAAAAGATAGATGAACGAGACAAAAAATTAGCAGGGAAGTAGCAGAACTGAATCAGAGCTTGGAACAAATGGATCTGGTGGACATATACAGAGTTCCACCAAACCACAGCTGAATACACATTTATTTCAGCTGCACATTGATAATTTTCCAAAATAGACCACATACTAGTCCAGAGGTAATGCGTAAGTCTATGCAAGAAAATATCCCATGCATATTATCTGACCACAGTGCAATGAAACTGGAAATAAATAACAAAAGAAACCAGAAAACCCCCCTAAATTCATGGAAATTAAGTAACACCCTACTCAGCAATCAATGGGTCACAGAAGAAATTAAACAAGAAATTCAACAATATTTACAATTCAATGAAAATTCCAGCACAACTTTCCAGAATTTATGGGATGCAATGAAAGCAGTTCTTGGAGGGAAAAATCATAGCTATGAACTCACACATTAGGAAAATAGAATGGGAACAAATTAACACCTTAATGTTGCACCTTCGACATCTGGAAAAAGAAGAATAAATGAAACCCAGAGTGCAAAGATGGAAGAAATCATAAAGATTAGAGCAGAAATTAATTCAACTGAGAAGAAGAAAACAGCTCAAATGATCCACAAATCAAAAAGTTGGTTCTTTGAAAAACTAAATAAAGTTGATAAGCCTCTAGCCAACCTCATCAAAAAGAGACAAGAGAAAATTCAAGTACATGCAATGAGGAATGAAAAGGGTGAAATCACCACAGACCCAGCAGAACTTGAGAAGATTATCAATAGTTTGAGAATTTTTATGCTCACAGAGTAGAAGACACAGAAGAAATGGAGAGATTTCTCGAAAGGTACAAATTACCAAGACTGAATCAAGAAGATATTAGAACTGTCAATAAGCCAATAACAGCCAATGCAGTACAAAACGTAATAAATAGCCTACCAACAAAGAAAAGTCCTGGTCCTAGTGGATTCACAGCTGAGTTCTGCAAGGAATTCATAGAAGATAAAATCCCCACACTCCACAAACTCTTCAGTGAAATTGAAAAGGAAGCAGTCCTCCCAAAATCATTTCTGGAGGCAAGTATAATACTGATTCCAAAACCAGGAAAAGATACAACCACAAAGGAGAACCACAGGCCAATCTCCCTCATGAACATAGCTGCAAAAATACTGAACAAAATCCTGGCAAATAGAATACAGCAAATCATCAAGAATATCATATACCATGACTACGTAGGATTCATCCCAGAGATGTAAGGATGGTTCAATATTCAAAAATCTATAATTAATACACTATATTAATAGAGTGGAATCTAAAAAGCACATGATCATCTCAATTGACGCAAAGAAAGCTTTTGACAAAGTCCAACACTCATTCATGTTCAAGAAAATTAGAATAGATAGACTCTACCTTAACTTGATAAAACCCATCTATGAAAACCCAAAAGCTAATATAATCTTAAATGGGGAAAAAATAAATCTTTTACTCTTATATCAGGCACAAGACTAGGTCATCCTCTATCACCCCTCCCATTCAATATAGTCTTAGAATCATTAGCAACAGCCATTAGAAAACAGGGAGAAACAAATGGAATAAAAATAGGTAAAGAAGAAGTTAAATTATCACTATTTGCACATGACATGATACTTTATTTGGAAGGCCCCAAAAATTCCAGCAAGAAACTACTAGATCTGACACGGAAATTCAGTAGCATAGCAGGATACAAAATAAATACTCGGAAGTCAATAGCATTCCTCTACACAGATAATAAACACACTGAAAGGGAAACAATAGAAACTGTACCTTTTACAATAGCACCATGCAAAATGAAAAATCTCAGGATTCACTTAACCAAGGAAGTCAAAGATCTTTTCACAGAAAATCATAACATCCTAAGAAAAGAGATTATAGAGGATTTCAGAAAACAGAAAGATATCCATGCTCCTGGATAGGAAGAACCAACATTGTGAAGATGGCCATACTCCCAAAATTGCTGTACAGATTTAATGCAATTCCTATCAAACAGCCACCAACATACCTCCCAGACATAGAGAAATCATTCCTGAAATTTAACTGGAACCACAAATGACCTAGAATAGCAAAGGCAATCTTGACCAATAAAGACAAGGCAGGAAGTATCACAATTCCTGACTTGAAATTATACTACAAAGCCACTGTGATAAAATCAACATGGTATTGACAACAAAATAGACCTGAGGATCAGTGGAATAGATTAGAAGACACAGAGGCATCTACAATCACATCCAGCCATCTGATCTTCGACAAAGGGGCTAAACAAGCTCACTGGAAGAAAGATAGCCTCTTTAGCAAATGGTGCTGGAAAACATGGCTTTCTACATGCCGAAAACTAAAACTTGACCCAGCTCTATCACCATGCACTAAGTTAAAGTCAAAATGGATTAAAGATCTAAACATTAAAACAGAGACACTCAATATCCTGGAAGAGAAAGTAGGAGGAACTCTTGAAGAGATAGGGGTGGGCAAAGAGTTCATGAACAAACATGTATGGGAAGCACTTGAAAGAATCAACAACTGGGATCAACTGTTCTTGAAGAGCTTCTGCACGTGAAAAAAAATTGTCAACACAGTGAAAAGACAACCCACAAATTTTGAAAAAATCCTAATAAGCAATCAGAGAGAGGTCTGCTGTCTAGAATATACAAAGAACTAAAATATAACAGGGCCCTCAAATTTACAGACCCAATTCAGAAATGGGCACCTGAGATTAATACACACTTCTCAAAGGATGAAATTAAAGAAGCAAATAAATGTATGTAAAAATGCTCCACATTGCTAGTCATCCGTGAAATTCAAATAAAAACAACACTGAGATACCATCTCACTCCAGAAAGAATGGCTATCATAAGGAAATCAACCAACAACAAATGTTGGGGAGATTGTGGGGAATAGTCTACTTCTCCACTGCTGGTGGGAATGTAGACTGGTACAACCATTGTGGAGGTCAGTGTGGAGACTCCTCAAAAGAATTTTCCCAGAGGAACCGAAAACATTGTATCATCTTGATTATATGTGTATCTAGTTTTATATCAGCACAATTTGTGGTAGCAAAATCTTGGAAATAACCAAGATGTCCATCACATGAGGAATGGTTTAAAAAGATGTGGTATTCTATATAATGGAGTATTGCTCAGCTATTCACAATGGTAAGCTTGAAGCATTTATATTGAAGTGGATGCCACTTGAACATATAGTCATAAGTGAAATAAACCGGACACTCATGTGTAAATATTGTATAGTCTCCCTAGTATAAGAAGCAAAAAGAAGAAATACAAATAGAATTGTACAACAACAACTAAAAGCAATTAAGTTAGATAAGGCAAAGTGAATGGCATATGCTGCAGGATACTAATCAGCTTTTCTTCAGGATGGTTCATAACCTAAGTTCACAGATGAAAATAGGACAAATAGAAGAGTCACAAGGCCAGCCATTCAAGGGCAGTGAAGACTCAGAACATAGGAGAAACTGCACTGCAACATCATGAAACTCAGTTGAGCTCCAAATTTTCTGAACAAGGAGATTATTGAGCCACAGAGGAAATAGATCGAAGTTCTATAGTGTGCCTGGGGAGAGTCACATGGAGAGAAAACTTTCTCTCAGGCTCTCACAGAGAGCAAACTGATCAAGCATTGGCCATAACTCATCTACATGGATGACACAGACAAAGGATCTACAGAATAAGGTACAGGATTACAAGATAAACCCTGAGGGGACTTCACTGACATCATAATAATCAAAACCATAAGTACATAGGTTGGCATACAGGTCTTGCTCTATCTAGGTATTAACCATCCATCATAAAGGTACAAAAATGAGGTGTACACCACGGGGCCATAATAATAAGTTGAGCTGTAAATGGCTATGGTCGACAACTTCTTCAGATAACTCACTATTGTTGTGGGATGCTGGACTGTGTTGGATAGTGTCATTGAGTTCAGGCACCTAAATTAGTTGAATGACAGTGGAGTGCCCATCTTTTTTTTTTTTTTTTTTTTTTTTGAGTGCCCATCTTTGACAGGTGTAGACAAAGGAAGGGGTATAGAAAGGAAGAATCATGATGTGTGTATATAGACAGTACAGTTGGGATAGATAATGCCGTGCTTCAACATAATTCTATGAGAGGCAAGATTTGCAGTAATTGTGGTTGGACAGGATATTATGTTGGCTTCTAGTACTTTGGACAACCACTAGGAAAATAACAAGTTAGATAGTATTAATTATTGAATCTTTGATGTAATTCAGGTATAAAATATAAGATATGTAAACAGCCACACTCTCTTAATTTACTGATAAGAGACATATGGTATAATAATGTCTGTATGTATAATATCATGTATGCACCTTCTAAGATACCAAAACATTATGAAAACAGTTTATAGTGTATTAGCCTATCAAATCTATCTTGTCAAGGTATCTTAAAACTGTCTCATTGATATTTGTACTTCAATAAAATAAAAAAATATGGAAGGTTTCAGGTCCCAAAAATAAAAAAGCATGTAATTTCTGAGATAAGAAATGTGTTTGCTGATTACCATGTCTGGATTCCAATACACAATCAGTGCTTTGCTAGAAGTATCAACTTGTAATTTAATTTTGTAAAAGATTAATTTGAGAATTTAAACTAATATGTAAATCTTCAAGCACCATCTTATCTATTTTCATCATTCTCCTCATCATTATTGCTTACATTATGTATATGAGAACAATGGTTATTGCTGTTACATCAAAAATATATATTAATTGGGTTACTTCAAAAGTCTTTTTCAATAGTATTTTATATACAGCTCTTTAATGGAAACAAGTATATAAAATGAAGCATGAGTCTGAACTTTATATTCCAGTGTTTTCTTTTCTGGAAATCAACAAAGTTTATTATTAAAGGTGTTGTATTTTATTTTATTTTATTTTACTCTTAATGTATTTGGTTGTTGCAGGGTCTCACTACTTAGCTTAGACTTGTGGGATCCTCCTGTTTTCTGCCTCACTAGCACTGGGATTGGAGGGGTGCACCACCACACCAAGACCCTGGCCTGCTCAGCCCACCATGGGGTGGGGATGGCACAGCATGTGGGGCAGGAGATTGAACTATGATCCCTGTGTTTATCAAAGCTTGCCCAAGCAGATGTTTTGTCTGCTGAGCTAGCTCACCAACCCTATTAAAAGTATTTATGGAAAATTATAATTAATTTAAGAAACATAAATATTCAGTACAAACATTATATCTTAAATGGCAGCAATTGTAGAAAATAGAATAAGTACATAAATAAAGGTTTAACATCTTTAACCATTAGGAAAATCGAAACAATGTTATGATTCTGCTTCACCTCTGCAAAATGGTTATTATTAAGCATACAAAAATACCAACAAATGTTGGCTAGAAGGTGTGAAAGGAGGGAAGAAATTCTGCGCTGGAAGAGTGTGCTTCTTGTTAGCTGTATGTAAGCAATACAAAGGAGGACAGATAAATAGATAGATAGATAGATAGATAGATAGATAGATAGATAGATAGATAGATAGATAGATAGATAGATAGATAGATAAATGGTTCATACATGGAAACTAGTACAGATACATACATATATTAATATATGCAGGTATATATTTTTTACAGTGCTATGCATAAAGCAAATGTTGAGTAAATATCAACAACTGAATAAAGGCTAAGGATGACCCATTCTAATCTTAAAAACAGGAAATTTTAAAAATTTGGAAATAAGCTCAAATAATTTATGCTGCAGTACCTGAATGTACGTGAGCAACAGTTAACAAAATAATGTGCTGTACTTGCTAGAAATGGCCTTTTAAACATTTTAGAGTAAATTAATTTTAATGAGTTTAGGAATCCATTTTTATTTAGCAATATCATCTACTCAACTTTCCCAAGTGAAGACCACTTAGAAAAATAGGTAAAGTTAAATTAGTAAGATCGGAAAGGCAAATATAAAGAATAAGTACAATTTCAAGAACACAACTAAGGAAAACAATGATTGCACAGGTAAGCTAAGCTTTCTTGATATTTCTTTCCCAACGTTTTTTCCATTATTGTGGCAACATAGATTTTCTTTCCAAGTATTGCACAGAACTGAGGACTCAAACATTTTTAAATTAATTTAAAAAATAAAGAGATAGCAATGAGACAGCTTGAAAACAGGTTAGTAGGATGGTTACAATAATTTATACATTGCATATGGTTGTCTTCATGTTATCTTAGAGTATAGGATACAGATATAATATCTTGCCTAAACAATATTAGTACAAATATTTCTTCACATTGAACTAAGAGAAAGAAGCTATCTTATTTTGTATATACAGATGTTTTTCACTACAAAATGTTCTTATATTTATAGCCCTCTTTTTTGTTTTGTTTTGTCAGAGATAGGTGTACCATTGCTTTTAGAGAAGCTGTATTTGGAGAAATCTTTAAAGGACCTTTTCATATGTGACACCAGTTCAAATATTGTAGGTACCTGAATTCAGCAAAATATCCCTGTATAGTCCAATGGTCCATAATAGTAGTGGCTTATCAGCAGAACTGGCTATTGTCAGAAGTTGTTGATTTGAGTGTTTTACAGCTCAGCTTATTAGTATGACATTAATACCTCTTGATTTTTCTGCTGGATGGTTAAGGCCAAGTTAAAGCAAGACCCAAGTTTTGTATCTTAAATGGTCCGTCAAATCCCTTCAGGATTTAACCTGGAGCCATGTATAGTGGCTTGTATATCCTTTATCAATGTCAGCCAAGTAGATGAATCACAACCACTGCTTGACCAATTTGCTCTCTGTGAAAGCCCAAGAGAATTCTTTCTCTCTAAGTGACTCTCCTTAGGCACACTATACATTGTCAATCACTAATTTCTGTGGCCCCATAATCTCCTTGCACAGAAAATTTGGGACACCAGTGAACTACAGGATGTCACAGCACAGGTTGAGAACCAAATCCTATGCTAAAGGAATGAAGATGGTAACATTGTGACCTTTGACATGTCAGAGAAAATATTTAGTGAAATTATTTTGTTGATTATTCTTAGCAGAACAGATGTCTCATGCAGAGCTACTGAGACATTTTGAGACATGGGAAAGAAGGAGCAAAAGTGAATCGGGAATCTGACTGAGCCTACCTAAGAGTGAACTGCCCCACATCCAAGCAGTCTAAAAAGAGAAGGGTCAAAAAAACAGGTTATTTGAACCCTAATCTAAGGGTCTATTTTAAAGAGTTAATGAGTTAAGATTTGTTCTTTGTTGGGGATGGATTTCTAAGTGAAGAACAACCTGTAAGGTGATGTTTATTAAATAGCTGTTTAATTAAATAAGCCTACATGTATTTATGGCACATTAAAAGAACTTCAAAATATTGTTCTATTTACAGATGGGTACACAGAACACAGGACTTAAGTAGGGACAGCTACAAAAGTGTTGGTTTTTATCCCAAGAAGAGTCACTGTAGAATTTTATGAAGAATTTCCCCATGGTTGGAAACATATTTTAATAATGCACCACACTAAGGATCAGAATAGATATTTCTATCACATAAAAGTTCATATAAAATAGGGCACTTTCATAACATTAATAGACGTTTCATTCTTCATATGTGATAATCATGACAATAACGGTAAATATATAGAAGTGACACAAGTTCCTTTTGTCTGTAAACAATACAACATGTGAAGAGACCTGTATAAGTAGCAACCAGTTACTGAATGGAGGAAAGCACTGTGCTGTTTATGTCTATAAGAAGCTTAATGTGGGCCCTTGTTAGGGTTAAAGTGAGTGATCTTAATGCCTGGTGGTCTTTCTCAACTGTTTATAGGAAAAAAAAACACCTATAACATCTCCTGCTGGTTTGGCATGGCCAGTTATTAAGAAATGAGAAAAACAACTCAGGAATCATCATATGTAATATTTGTTAAGGACTTATGTCAGATATTGTTTGAAGTTATTTTTACATAACACACTAACTCAAAAGTCTGATACAACAATAGTTTTCCCTTATTTTACAGATGAGGCAGTGTAAATGAGTTAAGGAGGGTCTCACCTTGAACCCAGCAAATCTGGCTCTAGATCCTGAGCTCTTAAGTACCACGTATTTCTGCCTTTATAACTCTCATCAGCTGGAGAGATAATTTGAGTTACTCTCATCATGCTTAAAAATAACAAATGCAGAATTGCAGTATCTAACAATCCCAGCAATAATTGAGATTTTTGGCTGCTCTGAATCTTGTAATGACAGATTGTACATTCACATAATTTAAAATGAAAAGCCATAAATGCAGTGAGACTTGAATGGGATTCTCAGGAAAATAGATATTTTATATTTCAGTTAATTCTTACAAAAAATAAAGTAGCTATTGTCAATATACTAAATTTTATAGACAGAGTTAATTAAATTTTCTGAAAATACTTTGAATCATATTTTATGTTCAACCCATTCTTGACCTGAATATGCTTATTAGTCTGTACTAACTTGCATAACTTTCCTGTAATTAGAGGGATTTAAATTAGTAGGAATATATTATGTTTGAGAAAAGAGAAAGTGAGAGTGACTGGATCAGTTGAAATGTACAAGCTGTGATAGTTCTCCTTACAGTGGTTTTGTTTCTAACAGTGAAAGAGCAGGAGAAATGTCTTGGTAAGACTTCCTACAATTTCCACACTTGTGTGTGAATGCTTCTTCCAAAGGAATGAAGGTAGTGCTGGTATGTGTGTATATGTGTGTGTGTGTGTGTGTGTGTGTGTGTGTGTGTGTGTGTGTGTGTGTGTGAGTGTGTGTGTGTGATACCTTTCGCTGTCTGGGGATCTCCATGTTATACTACTTTCCATTATTTGAAAGGTGCTAGTTTACAGCCAGAAGCAGTTACATAAAAGCAACAGAAATTGGGGGTGGGGGCGCAAAGCAAAGGCTTTGAGTGGAATGAATCTTAGTCTTCAGAATGATTTTCTTGAAATGGGTCCTTTCTAGTTTTGTTTTATTGTTTATATTGCTAAACTACATTTTACAACTTATTCTTTTTCAAAGATATCTGCTAAAATAATATCTGTAAATATAATATCATGTATGCACCTTGTACAATACCAAAACGTTATGAAAACAGTTTGTAATGTATTAATTCATCGAATGTGTATGGTTAAGGTGTCTTGAAACTGTCTGATTGACATTTGTATTTTAATAAAATAAAAATAAATGAAAAAAAAAAAAGAAACTGAAAAAAAAAAAAGAAAATAACAGAACCAGCGTTGATTAAATACATATTTGTAGAAAGAGCCTTATTGATACTATTTTCCAGTAATTTCAACAACCTTAGATTTTAATTACTGATGTTTTCCTATTTGCAGAAGTATATGAGAGGCTGGAAAATGGGTTGGAATTTCAATATGGCTGGGCAGAGTTGGAGACACTCTCGAGCTACTCAGAGAAAATAAACCAAGAGTAAGTAGAAGAAAGCGGGGATACATCCTGATGCTAAAATCATCCTGAAATAAGAGACTTTAAACTCAAACAAAATTCAGGAATAGAATCTTACAAAGCAATTTTCTAGCACACAGGGCTCCCTAGGTTCTCCTGGTTGCATGGAGCAGGGTCCCACTGGGGAAGTTTCCAAGACATTTATGGACTGAAATCATGCAGATAACTCAAGATACACAGGACCCTTTGTATCCTTTGCCTTCCTCCCAACACAAAATGCTGGAACCAGAGGACAAATTTTCCATGCACATACAGCAGCAAGTGAGCAGGCAACTACTCCCTGCTCAGCTGGGGAGTAGTTTATTTTTCACAATAGTAGCTACCTGGAACTTCTACAAACAAGGTTAGAGACTGCAGAAGCAGCAGTGGGGGTAGTGAGTGGAGCCGTATGACCCCCTTCTGCCCTACAATTGACCAGCACAAGAGTGATCACAGATTGTGGACATGGGATTCAAGAGCCTTGGACTGGAAAGTCAGTACTATTTTCACCCCATGACCATCAGAGCGACTGGAGTATGGAATGACAAGGGCTGGGAGTCAGAGCAAACCCCACCATGTGACCAGCAAAACAAGCAGGCTTGGATGAGAAGGCTATAGGTGTGGGAAATCAGCTCTCTCCAACCCAGCCACTACCCAGGACCAGCATGTGAGAGCAGCAAGTTGTGTGGAATAGTCTGCAAGGGCTGAGAGGGGCCATCTGTACACAGGACTTGAGTAGCCTTGGGCTGTCTCTGTCTTCAGAGACTATTGTGAAAAATAAATGGTATCCAGCTGAGCAGGGAGTAGTTGCCTGCTCACTTGCTGCTGTATGTGCATGGAAAATTTGTCCTCTGGTTCCAGCATTTTGTGTTGGGAGGAAGGCAAAGGATACAAAGGATACCTTAGCAACTTGGATAGTGATGCTGAAACAATCAGAGTGAAGAAATTTGGGCAGGCCTAATAGAATAATGTTGACTGAACTCATTCCAGCTCCCACACCCAGAGGTCAAGCTCATCCTGCACGCAGCACTAACACAGCAGATGTGGAGGGCTTACATCAGCACTGACGTAGCAGATGTGCAGGGCTTGCACAGCACCAATCTGGGCTTTGCATTGGCCACAACCACAGAACTGTGACACCAGGAGAAATTTTATTTTTCAGCTTTTTCTGTTTCTATGTTAGTTTGTTTTGTTTATATAATCCTCTCCTTTCAGGAGAAGACTGTGATTGTCTGGGGATATACTGATCATGCATAACAATTCTGATCACTGATAAATTGGAAATGTAAGATCTTGGGACAGACACAAAAGCCAAGAGTCAGCTACACCTACAAAACATCTCTAACAAATAGAAATTTATGGAATGCTCAGTGGTAGTGGTAACCTTAATCTACTAGAAATTTAGGGGCATCAACATAGGAAAAAAATTAATTCAGAAAATGAGGTGGCCGAGCTGTGTGCACCAGCAGCGGTAGTGGAGGGCAGCACAGCACATGTCTGCGCCAGGTTGCTGGGACCCTGGCTGCAGGCAGTGTCCAGGGCTGAGGCTGGCGATGCTGTGGTAGCCTTGGAGTAGGGTATATCATACAGCATCTACGAACCAGAGGGAAAACTGAGAATGAAATTGCTTCGGCAAGCTAAAATGAGCTTGACTCAGGACTGGGGTGAAGAGATAGAGGGAGCAGCTGTTTATCATGTCACCCTCAAAAGAGTCCAGATTCCACAGGCTGCCAATAAAGGAGAAAGATGGCTAGGGGTTGAAGTGGAGGAGCTGTCTCCAGGACATACAGTCAGTCAGTATGAGACCTGTAAGGTCAGGACCATAAAAGTGGCACCCTGGAGAAACTTGTCGAGTACTTGCTGACAGCTTTTGGGGACAATGACTTTACCTATATCAGCATCTTCCTGTCAACTTACAGAGACTTTGCTTCCACTAAAGAAGTGCTGGAACTGCTGCAGGACAGGTACGGAAACCTGATGAACCCAAGACAGAGGCCCAAGTTCCTCAGAGACAAGACTGTGATCAAGAATGCCATTCCTGCTTTTTTCTGAGGTGCTGGGACATGTAGTATTATTTTCTATCCTTTGACTTTGAGCCTCTGAATGTCCTTTTGAGTTAAGTGTGTTTCTTGTACACAGCATATTGTCGGATTTTGTTTCCTAATCCACTGTGCCAGTCTATTTCTCTTAATTGGAGAATTGAGTCCATTTACACTGATGGTTATAATTGAAATGTGCTGACTTATGTTTGTCATGATATTTACCTGGTGTTGTGTACTCCTTTGTATCCTGTGTTTAATTGTCTGTCCTGTTTAGTGGGTCCCTTCCATTCTCATTCATGGAGTTCTGGTCATTGTGGTCTCTCTCTAGAACATCTTTCAGCAGCCTGTGAAGGGATGGCTTTGTCATCATGAAATTCTTCAGTTGTTCTTTGTTGTGGAAGTATTTCACTTCTCCATCAAACTTGAAAGAGAGTTTTGCAGGGTATAATAGTCTGGGCTGGAATTTGTTTTTGTGTAGGACTTGAAGAACTCTGCTCCATGCTCTCCTTGCCTTCATTGTTTGTGTAGAGAAGTCGGCTGTAATTCTGATGGGTTTTCCTTTTAATGTGATCTGCTTCTTCTCTCTAGCAGCTTTCAGTATATCAGTTTTGTGTTGGATCTTAACTATTATATGTTTTGGTATGTTTTTACTTTGGTTGAAGTTATTTGGTGTTCTGTATGCTTTGATGACCTGAATTTTGGTTTGTCTCTTCATATTTGGGAAATTTTCTGCAATTACTTCTCCCCAAATTCTTTTTATGTCATTTGTATTGACTCCTTCGTTCTCATTGATACCAATTATTCTCACATTGTTCATCCTGGCGTCATCTTGCAGGTGATGGATTACTTTTTGATGCATTCTCGTTGTTTTTAAGAGATCCTTTCTCATCTTTTCACTAGCTGCACTGGTGTCTTCAAGATCTTTCTGGTGTTGTTCCTTTGCTGCTGTATCTGTTAATTCATTCATTACAGCTAAGCTCGTATCCTCTGCCCTTACTGGTGGATTCAAGGTCTGGGATTGCGTTTTTCTCCCTGTCTTTGTCATTTTTTATAGCACTGACCTTTGACCTTTGGTGTAGAGCTTTGGTGCAGCTATAACCTTAGCTTGTAATGAGATTCTGGTGCCTGTGTATTAAGTTTGAGATTATCCAGCTATGCCTATCCTGGATCTAGCTGTTGTGTTCAGTTCCTTTTTGCTGCACTTCATGTGGTTCCCCTCTGTTGGTTCCCTGGTCAGGCAAGCACGAATCAAACTGGCATGCAGAACAAGTAATGAAAATTCCCACTCTCTTGGCTGGCTTTGGGGAGAGGATCTGGAAAATTGCTGGAGTCAGCCTCCCTGTCTCAGAAGGTCACTCTCTAGGTGGGCGGGCTTGTGTTTTGTTTTGTCTGCTGTACTTGGTCAACTAGCCTGTGCTGGGTCCGGGTCTATAGGCCGTAACCCGAGAAGGATGGGAAAGGTCCTCCAGCGCAGTGGGCCTGGAGCCCTCACGGCCAGGCTGCGCTGGGTTTCAGGCCGTGGGGTGGGACTTGGGATCACTGAGAAATGTTCCTCCAGGCTTGGAGTTCTCACTCCAGGCTGACCTACACTGGGTCTGGGGCTGTGGGATGGGACTGGCATTCTCCAGGAAATGTTTCTCTGGCACGGCGGGCCTGGAGCTCTCACTGGCCAAGCTGCGCTGGGTCTCGGGACACTGGGGTTGGGGCTACAGGGATTCCCTGGGACATGTCTCTCCTGCCCGGCAGGCCTAGAGTTCTATGCTCACTGAACTTTTATGCCCAGTTATTCAGGGAAAGTAGCACTTGCTCAGCAGGCTTTAGGGCAGGGGATCTGGGGAGGTGCTGTTGAGTGGGTCCTGAAGTTTCAGGCCGGTCATTTGCTTGGAAGGCTTTGGGGTAGGTATCCGCGTAGTGCATGTGGGAAGAAGCCAATGGCTCTCCCTCAGACTCACCACACACTCACTGATCTGGGAGTCATGCAAATTCCCACTCACTGGGAAGCTTAGGGCGGAATCCAGGAGGCACCTGGAGTCAGCCGCTGTCTCAGGCCAGTCTCCTGGGCTGGGCAGCATGGGCGGGATCCAGGAAGATGTCAGAGTTGGCTTCGCTGTCTCAGGCAGTTTCTCCTTATTTTTGTGATGGAGATGGAATTGAGCAAGAGAGAGAAGCCTAAAAAATTAATGAGAGTAGAAAAAGAACAATACTGCTATAATCACTACATACAGTTAATTTCTTCTGAAATAACTGGCTTGCTATTCATTAGCAAATAATATGTACAACCACACACACATACACATGCACATACATACACACATGCACACAGACACACACACATACACACATACATACACAGTCTTTTGATTGACTGAAGTACAAATTAAAATAAATCATTTGCAAGCATTTTTTCTTGAATGCTAGTCTTTAAATTTAATCCCCAACTTAATTAGAAATGAAATTCAAAAGTGATGATCTGAAAACAATCTCCTATCCTGAGGTAGAAGTTATAAATATCAGATCAATGTTTACAGCCTGAATTAAGTAAAAAAAAAAATCAAAAAAAAAGAAACTGTGACTGGTCTCTGGAAGTGTATGTTTCTAAGAGTTTAGCAATTGTCCTTCACAGTTACCTCACTGTAAGTCCTCATGATTTGTACTTTGTCTCAATGTCTTATTTTCCTGGAAGGTTGTGGTCTTCTTTCCTTTCAGTGAATTTTAGTGAATCTTCTCTCTGGAGCTTTTCTTTTGTTTTATTCCTCCCTTTTTTCTTCTTTCTTCCATCCTTCCCTTCTTCTTCTTCTTATACTGTACAAGCATAACCTTCCACATAATTTTGTATTTTATAATCAGAATCATAGCAATAACAAAGATAATGCCTGTGTTTACTGAATATTTATGATGTGGAAGCATTTTTCATTACACTTTGCATGCCTTGTGTGAAGCAACAGTCAGAACATCCCCATAAATAAATATCATCGTTGTATTATCATGCTCATCATAGATATTTGCCTTTCATTCATTTCATGCATTGCAGGGAGATTTTTCTCAGAATAAACTCTGTCTCTGTCTCTGTCTCTCTCTCTCTCCTCTCTCTCTGTTTCTCTTTTTTCTCTCTCCTTTTCTGTCTCTCTGTCTCTCTTTCTCTCTCTCTGTTTTTCTCTGTCCTTCTCTGTCTCTTTCCCTTTCCCTTTCTCTCTCTCTGTCTCTGTCTCTCTGCCTCTGTCTATCTCTCAATTCTTTTATTTCTTCTGTCCATCATCTGCTCTATTATTTATTCAGCCTACTCCTTCTAAATCTGACTTCTTGTTCTGCTGTAAAAATTGTGTAGATCTGAGTAGAACTATTTTTGTAGAGTTGCCCTCATTCCAAATGTCTAATTAAGCCAGCAATTTTCTGTGCAGTGTATACTGCTAGTGTAGGAAAGGACTGACCTTCTGTTCTTATGTTATGTAGCCCCAGCTCTTTCTAGAAAATGTCTAACCTGTGAAAAAGCCTGGGTTACATGATGGAGCTTCTTATGAAATTATTATGTATCTTTTTAACTTAAGAACATGAGATTTGGTTGAAAAGACCTGAATTTAAGAACTAATTGTGCACTGTCCTAAGTGTCTGATTTTAGTATCATTATTACTGAATTTTAGTTTCCCATTTCTGAAGAGAGGGAAATATATTGTCACACAGATATATATGGCATGAGGATTCATATATATATATAATATATGTATATATATGAGCTATACATACCTAGCAACAACTCTGCAATTATCTCTTTGTTCTCATCATTGTCATGAAATAACAGTCACGTGCACTCTACTTCATAATTTAACTAATTATTTCTCAAGAAAATTTGCTTTATTTTGACTAGCTAATTTGCAAATCCCGGTAAGCACTTTTCCTAGCTCTACTGTGCATTTATACATTGTAATCACTGTGGGTTGGAATGCTAAAAGGAAATAACTATTATGATGTGGAGCTGCTACAGTGTTAGTGAGAAAATGAGCAATATAAGGAAACTAATACTGATTATGTTCCTTTACTCCAAGGAGGACTGCACTCAGCTTAACACAAAAAAGCTCACTGTGCTTGTAAGCCTCCACAACTTGCCCAAGAGTCAAGGCATTGACAGACTAGCAAGCCAGGCTTCCCGTCTTCTGGGCCATTGTACTTTTTGCCATATTTACCAGATTTTCTTCCTTTGGGGATAGAAAGTCATGTTTGTACATTAAAGATCAAGTTTGTATCACTTGGAGGGAACTTATGCTGCTTTTGTGATACACGTGACCGGGTTATCATTCTCGGGACTTCACGTTCTCGGACATTTGGATGTCAAAAAGATAATTTATTAAACTGCAATTTAGTTGTCCCAAAGTTAATTTAACTTCAAAAATCTTTCTGAGTTTTAATCAGAGAATGATTTTAGCCCCTGGGAAAATATGACTCAATAATAACAGTCAAAATGGCAATAAAATATGTAATTTCACATCTTAGATATGAAAGACATTAATGGGATTTTTGATCGATCCAGGCCTTTTTTCAAAATTTGGGTGCTGCGAAAACATCCCGTAAATCAATTGGGCCATTTATTTCCTGGTGCTTGCGTCTTCGTCTTACACTTGATGATTCTGCTTCTCTTGAATAGCTGCAGATTGCAAATCATTTCAATGTTTATTTCCCCAATTGACTTTTCTTTCAGATGTGAATAATTTATCTCTGCTTCCTTCTCTGTGTCTCAAGTACCAAGTCCTATTGTATGAAATGCTAATGTAATCCTGATGATTTTGTGGAGGAAAAATGAATGAGCACAGTCCATTTATCTACCTATCATCTATCTATCTATCTATCTATCTATCTATCTATCTATCTATCTATCTATCTATCATCTATCTATCTCCTTCACAATACTTTATGTGATCAGAAAAAAAGCTAGTTGAAATAAACAGAAAAAGTTATTTATTAAATAGTGCATATCAAACTTTTCTTAGGATAATGTATGCTATTTATTATTTATGTTCTATTATGGTCCATAGATATAAACACTTACTTTTACATCATAGACAAAAATACACCTTTCTAAATATCACAATCAGAACTTGGTATCATTAGAAATAACAGTTTGAATTAGAAGATATTAGAAAACCTAATGGTAGCAAAGGAATATTATTTATCTTAGTAACTGCTGACAGAGAATGGATGTGTTATTAGTGTTTCTCTTTGTATGGCTTCAAAAATACTAATATTTAGTATTTTTACTAAATACTTATTTAGGGATCTTATTTACTATTTTAGCTTCTTACACTAGAGAGACAATATGTTTACACATATGAGTCTGGTTCGTTTCACTTATGAGTACAATTCTAGCTTCAGCCTTTTACCTATAAAAGCCTCAAGTGTATCTTTCTTTACACCAGAATAGTATTTCATAGTATAAAAATATAAATATCTTTTTATCAGTTCCTCAATTGATGGGCATTTGAGTTGTTTCAAAGATTTAACTATGACAAATTATGCTGCTATAAACATGGGTGCATGTATATTACCTTGCTATGATGTTTTCATTTCTTGTGGGAAAATACACAGAAATGGAATTCCTTTAAAGGAACAGTATACTATTCGATTAATGTTGTATGCCTGAGGGTGAGCTAAATAGCTTAACAGACTAACATCCCAGTTTAGGCAGGCTCAGGGACCGGAGTTCAATCCCTGGCAGGCTGTGCTGGCCCCACACTCAGGGCACACTGAGACAGCAATTGAGACTGGGTGTGGTGGCTCATGGCTATAATCCCAGGACTTGGGAGGAAGAAAACAGGAGGATCACTATGAGTTTGATCTGTATAGTGAGACCCTGTACATCCTGTGTTAAATATTTTGTTTTAAAATGTAGGCCTCTATCTGACAAGCTGAATAATTTCTTTGAAGATAACAATATGCCATATAATAATCTTTGTTAATTTCTTATACTCTTTTTTTTTGAAATTCTGTATTGTTTTTATATTTTTTTCTCTTTAAAATTAAAAATTAGACAAAAGCCTGTTGAAGAACTGATTGGATAATTAAAGTAATTTTTGATTATTCTTCTGAGATGTTACCTGTAAAATTGTCTATCTACTAATTTACCTACATTTTAAAGGTTCAGTCAGAAAACCTCAATGCTGGTGTTCTACTGCATAGTATAATGATAGGTGATAATAAAGTATACATCAGAACATTAGCACAAAGTTTGAAATGATTTCACTATAACTTGTTTGAAAAGATAGAATTCTTACCACAATTTGAACATGATATGATGTATCATAGATCAAAATTTCACACAGTACTCCATGAGTATGTGCAATTTTTATGTCAAATAAAAGATAAGTTATATCTTTAGTAAATTGATATTGATACCAAAGAAAAACCTACACATCTGCCAAATCTCGATGACTTAGGTTCTTCAGTATGATTCAGGTTTTATATAACCCACCTTCCTTTTCACAACAACAAAATAGACAACATTGCTGTTTTCATTTACAGTCAAGAAACAGATCTGAGATGTAAGACATCATGGCCTCAAAAATAATGAAGCTAGAAAGCAAATAAAAATCCTTTTAGGGCCAACAAAATAGCTCAGTGGACTAATTGCCTGCTTCGACAAGTGCATGGACTGTGGTTTGATCTCCGGCACCATGTGTCATGCCAGCTCTGCCCCTGAGCATGCTGAGCCAGCCACCAAGATCAGAAATGGTGGTGGATGCCTGTGATCCAAGCGCTGGGTTGTCTGAGACAGGAGGACCACTATGAGTTCAAGCTGCATAGTGAGAACCTGTACAAAAAACATTTTTAATATCTGACCTCAACATTTGTTTTGCTTTTAACATCATGTCACTGGGGAATGTGGGTGATATGATAGACTATGTATCAACATGCAGATATATAAACTATAAATAATTTGTTTTTTAATAACAACAATTACTATAGATAACATCTTTCAGGCATGTCTAAAACTGCTGTTTATCTAGAATAATCTATCAACCATGCATGTACTATGAAAGATTTGACATAAAAAACAAACAAAAATAACCCCTTCGCTATGAAGCTCTTACCCACAGCAATCCAGATAGGTGATTATTTTATCACCTTTTTCATAATTTGTACAATAATAAAAATTTCATGTCTCTTCTTATTTTTATGGTAGGAAAATAACTAACTATAGACTATGTTTTATCCTAATTAGCCTTACACACTCAATGAGAAGTACAAAATATGATTTACCTTCTTTATAGAAACTATATAAAATAAAAGGCATTCAAGAATTAGTTGAATGAAACTATGAAAATGCATAAAGAAGTGTAGTGTTCAACTTTTAGGGAAATATGCAAAATGCAATATGTTGCTTGTATATCCAATCTGTCTAAAGATACTGGGAGGAGTAATTCCCAAGAAACTGCTTTATGTTATGAAATATTGACATTACTATACAGAAGTTTAATTTCAGTGCCTTCACTATGTCCTTCTGTGGCCCACTATGAGCACATGTCAAGTTCCCCGAGCCCTACTATCTCTGGCAATGATTAGCACACCTTCTCTGCCTAAAACCCCCCACCACTTCATTCCCCCACTTACACTGCAGTCCTGAAAGCCCCACTTACGATGCCATGAGGCCTTGGGGGGCATCTAGGTGGAAACCACACAAGGTGACAGTTCTAATACGTTAGTTGAAAACTGCAAAAGAAGAAATAAATCTTCTTTCAGAGCTGTTTCATGTTTTTGTCCTATTGTGCATTATTTTGGGTATACTTGTCTTAACATGCTGAGTTGTTTTTAAGGTTCAGATGCACAGAGCAGAAGTTGTTTGTTATCCTTCATAAATTACCCCATCCCACAGGAGATAGTTACTGTTAGTCCAGTTCATAGAAGTGTAGGCACAGAGCCCTTTCCCTGTTGAATTTCATCTATATTTTTGTCTTAATTTCCTGTAATGATTGTTCTGTCCTTCTGATTGGGCACATATATGCACTTCTGTGGCATTATCATCATCTTTGAGGTGACATAAAAATATCGTGAGGTTTGCTCCCCAGTGACACTATCAGGATCAACTACGATACAATGCACTAAACAAATATATTCTCATGTTGTTAGGTCTGAGAAGCCCAACGCACGAGGAAAGACTCCAAGAGACGTCCTCTCATGTAAAAGCAAGGGGATTTTATTTTCCATGCATGCATGGGGCTCACTGAACACGCTGGGACCGAGAGCCCTGAGTTGACTGTGGGCTGGGTTTTAAGCCGGAAGACAAAGGGAGGAAGGGTCTTGTAAGCACAGTTACAGAAGCGAATGGCATTGGTTAGTTTAGGTTGACCTTTAAAATAATTGGTGGGTTTGAGAATATATGGCTTTTTAGTGAAACTAAGAGGGGCAGGCAAGAGGACAACTATGAGTTAACTCTGTGGTTTTGACTGTTTTTAAGACTGGCTGGGTCACAATGGCCTGTCTTAGGAGAGTGTTCCCAGGCTAGAGATTAAATGTTTTTTTAAGCTAGGCCCCAGCTGAGGTTTGTGTGTCCTCTTTGTTTTGGGAATATAGGTGATTTAAGCTCTATGGCCATAAGCAGACATAACATCAGGCAGTATCTGTACAAGCTGACATGGTTTGTTGATGTACTAAGGCGGCGCATACAGAACAGGATGGCGGCGCAACCTCATGCATGCTTTTAGAAATTATTTGGGCTTTACATTCCCCCCTTTTGGTGTTGGAAATCTCTAATCTTAGAGATTTGAGTTGTTGGTAGTTAAGGCCTCATACTGTTGGCGAATAATCATGAGTTTGACATTGTCTATTTGATCACAAACAAAATCTATAATCCTATTAATCACACAGGGCCCTATGGTCACTGCGAGAAGCAGGAGTAGTAGTGGTCCCGCCAAAGCAGTTAACAAGGTAGTCAACCATGGGGAATGGTTAAACCAAGATTCAAAAATACCTTGTTGAGCTTGGTGTTCTTTAGATCTTTGTTCTAACCTCTCCCTAAGTTTAGCTTTGCAGTTTTTAACAACACTAGAGTGATCTGTATAAAAGCATATAATCCTCCTTTTTTAAGGAAAAGTAAATCGAGTCCTCATCTGTTTTGTAGGACAACTTCGGAGAGGGAAGTTAGAGAGTTTTAAAGAGCCATAACAGATGTTTCTAATCTTCATCCATTGCAGCTTGTAACTGACTCATTTTTTTGATTACTATGTACAATGGCTGTAGTCTCTGTGCCTATACCAGCAGCAGCAGTTATTCCCATAATGATGGCTAAGGTAATAGTGACTGGTTCTCTTTTGTATCTAACCTGGCCCAATAACCTATCTTCTAATTCTATCCCCGAATGATAAAAAAAAATCTGGGGGAATATAGACACCAACACACAAAAGTTAGCAGAGTTATTAAAGACCTTAGTAGACACGCAGGGAGTAATCCCAGTGTCACATGCCCATTTCAAACCCATTGGAGGTTGAAGAAATTTGTTTTTATCCTGTATCTGATAGACAATGGCACATAGAAGTTTTACTGAAAGGGGGGGGTCCCAATGTAGGGTTTTTTTGTCCTGTGACCTCAGATAAGGTGAGTTTATGGTCGGTATCCCAATTACAAGATGCACCAGAAACAAGGGTGGTATAAGATCTATTTATAGCTATTTCTTTATAATATGGTGGTGAAGCAGACAGGCAGAGCCAACAGGACTGGGTAAGCTTAACTTGAGTATGACTGAGAATAAAGTAAGCTCCTAATATGAGGTTATATAATCGGTCATCAGAGGCTATGAGGGAGGAGGAAGTGGTGGGAACTGGAGGATGAGGATTATTATTATTATTATTTATCTTTTATGGCCATTGTTTATTGTTTTAAACAAACTTGTCTATTTTTATATCTCATCAGTTTTATTATTACCTGTGGCATATGGATTGTCAGACCTAGGGAAAACACTTAGTACTCTCCAGTCTGTAAGTGAGCCACTGGATGGGTAACTACTGACATATCTGCATAAGAATCTATTGAAAGTTTTACAAGCTTTTTCCTTATATTGGCAGTTAACA
>PVKA01036193.1:0-22002 GCA_004027165.1 Ctenomys sociabilis
GGGCAGCTTAATCCCTGGGAAATGTATCTCAGGCACGACGGGCCTGAGGTTCTACACTCACTGACCTTTGATGCCCAGAGAATCGGGGAAATTCCCACTCAATCAGTGGGCTTTAGGTCAGGGGATCCGGGGAGGTGTTGGTGAGTGGGACCTGAGGTTTCAGGCCAGTCACTGGCTTGGAGGGGTTGGGGACAGGGATTCGCGTAGCGCGTGTGGGAAGAAGCCAAAGGCTCTCCCTCAGACTCACCACCCTCTCACTGATCTGGGAAGCCTGGTGAGTCCTGTAAATTCGCTCTCGCTGGGAGAGCTTGGCGCGGGATCCAGGAGGCCGCTGGAGTCAGCCACTGTCTCAGGCTGGTCTCTGGGGCTGGGCAGGCATGGGCGGTCTGGAGCAGGACGGCGGAGTCGGCCGCGCTGTCTCTGGCCGGTCTCAGGGGCTGGGCGGGGGCGGGCGGGATGGAGCAGGACGGCGGAGTCCGCCGCGCTGTCTCTGGCCGGTCTCCTATGTTTTATGTTCTGAATTCTGGTGGTTACATCTTATATTTCTGCAGTTCCTATTTAATTAAG
Organism: Ctenomys sociabilis; assembly: GCA_004027165.1. Taxonomy (NCBI): domain Eukaryota; kingdom Metazoa; phylum Chordata; class Mammalia; order Rodentia; family Ctenomyidae; genus Ctenomys; species Ctenomys sociabilis. The sequence continues at coordinate 568 of PVKA01036193.1, forward strand.
GGGCTTGTTGTTTGCTTGTTACTCGGCACTTTGCACTTGCCTGGCAGGTGCTTAGGCTACTAAGCTATGTCCTCAACATTCTTTAATTAAGTTTGATAAATTTCCTTTTCTGGAATAAATATTTTTCCTTTTCTGGAATAAATTTCCTTTTCTGGAATAAATTTTTTTCATTTTATTCTGTATTTTTAAATCATAGTTATTTCATAAATTCCAAAAAGTTTTAGAAGCTTTAGACTTAACAGGAAAAGTTTGAAGATATTGCAGATTCTCCACGGGCCTGCACCACTATTCACACCTGACGTGGCCTCAGGTGGAGAGGCATTCCTGCACAGGATCCAACACATGGAAATCATTAAGGGGAAACTAGATAAGCCTGTACTAAGATGTTTTATTTTCATAATAAAAGATATCAAGAGATATGTTAAAAATAAAAGGTATGGATCAGAAGAAAACACTGTCAAACACATAACTAAGGGCCATCCAAATACTTAGCAGAGGCACAAGGGCTGGAGGTTCAATCCCCAGGCCTGCCATGCCAGCCCAGTCCCCAAGGCACACTGAGACAGCAATTGAGACCGCGCATGGTGATGCACGCCTGTAGTCCCAGCTCTTGGGAGGCTGTAAACAGGTGGATCACTATGAGTCTGGTCTAGTAGTGAGATTCTGAACACCCTAAAAAATTGAAAAAAAGAAAAACCCAAAAAACATAATTGACAAGAGATTAATAAACATCATATTTTGCTTTAAAACTCTGTCTGGTGAGTAAGAAATTCAGCTCCCAGGTGAGAGCACAGCATGGTCAGGAAATAAACAAAAAGATGATGAGGTTCAGCAGTAGTCAAAATACACATTTAAAAAGTTATGAAGTAAACCCAAAAAATCAGCCCAACAGCTTGACATTCTGGCAGTTGTGTGGAACACAGAAATTACGTGATAACACTAATGAGACTGTGAATTATTTTTAGCAGTTTCTAAGTATCAGAGTGCTTGTAGCAAATTTTCCTAATATTTAAAAATTAAAAACAACCTCAAGATTCACCAATAAGATCACTCATGCTGGACACAGTGGTGTACGCCTGACGTCCCAGCATTGGGAGGCTGAGACAAGAGGATCACCGAGAGCTCAAGGCCCGGCTGGGCTACCTCACAGGGTTGTGCTTCAAAACGATGATAATAATAATGATAACAATAATAATCACTAAAAAAATAATACTGATCACTAAAGTATGGTCATTCTGTGAAATATTACGCAGGAGCTAAAATGTTGAACCAACCATTTATAAATCAGCACAACAAATCTCAAAAACCAAATATCAGTTGCAAAAAGTGTATGCTTTTTGTAAATTTTTAAGACACACACACACAAAAATGATACGCCTGTGTGGAGGTGTGTAGATAGGGGCTGAAAGCACAAAAGCAGTTGTGAGAGGGAGAAACACAACATCAGGACAGAGGTTGTTTCTGAGGGAGAAAGAGCTGAAATTGGAGACGAGCTTTCATGGGAAACACAGGATCCTACGTAAAATGTGGAGGCAGCGCCAGGCATGTGTCACAAAAGGGCATTCGAACTGCATGTGTTTGGAATTTCCATAGTTTCTAAAAAGAGCATAAAATGAGCAAAGAAATGCACATGCCAGGGTATAATTCCAGGCAAATGTCCAAGAGAAGTTCAGGAAATGGCTTCTTCAAGAAAGTATTTGTTGGGCTGGGGCAACAGGTGGGCATGGCAAGCACAGTAGACTGGGTTTCAATCCCCTGCACCACATGCTGTGCTGGCCATCAAAACTGGGAGTGATGGTGCATGCCTGTAATCCCACCAATGCTGGGGAGGCTGAGACAAGAGGATCGCTATGAGTCTGAACTGTGTAGCAAGACCCTGTTCTAAATAAATAAATGTTAATATTTTTAAAATAAGTTATTTGTTATTCCCGTATAATCTTGACAGAGTTAGACAAGACTGCATCCTCCTTCAGCCGCACTCCTGAGCTGGTGGCCCAGGGCACAGCACCACCGTCCTGCTACCCTCAATCCAGGTCGTCACCTGCAGGCCGGAGCAGGCTGCTCCACACCCTCCGTGGAGGCCACAGAACAGTAGCGTGGGGAGTGTAAGAGTTCGGAGACATGTCGCTGTGCTACAAGGCCACAGGAAGGAGCCACCACTTCTTCCTTCCACAGCCCGTGGCTAGGATGCCGCTGCTTAGCCCTGTGTGTGTGTGTGTAGGGCATATGAAAAGGGTCACCTGACTTTAGAAAGCCACGCGCCCACCTCACCTCCGCACCTCAGTTAGTGAAGGAGGAAGAGGAGGCTGGATAGCACGGGACACTGCCTGCTTCTGCAGCAGGGTGGGTAAGCCAGAGCCACTACGGGGTACAGCAGGAGCCTTTCCACAGGCAGAGCTGAGTGGTGTCTCTCTGTGTTGCCTCCGTGCCCAGCCCTACAGAGTTGCCCTTGATCCTTCGCCCCGAAGCCCGCTCGGTTCTGGCCCTCCCACCTGGCCTCCATCCACAGCCTCCTACCTTCCCTGACCTAGACGCGCCAAGCAGCTCTGGCTTCCAGAGACTGCTGAAGTGGGCAGCAGGGATCCCCAAGGCCACCTCTGCAAGGGCGGCACCAGTGGCTCAGTGTGAGCATTGGAGAGAACCTGTGGGCCAGGGAGGGGCCCTTCGGGACTTCCAGGCCACCTCTTTCCATGCTTCACAGAGAAGTGGCCCTGAACACAAAGCTAGGAGGTCCTGCAGAGGGCTGTTGGGGAGATGGATGCAATTCTGACCAAACAGTAGGAGAGAGAAAGGGCTGAGGGTGAGAAGCAGCCACATGCAGGAAAACACAGCTGCTGTGGATGTAAACCAACAAGGTGCTGAAACAGGGAATGCTGGACGGAGGTGGGAGCCTGGCCGCAGAGAACCCTTCCCTTGAGGGGAGGAGTTGGGAGTTTATCCTGCACATATAACAGGAACTATTAACAAATGTTGGACAAGGAAGGGACCAGAGTAAGTGACCAAGAAAAGGTCACCTCCAGGGTTTGACCAGAAGGTTAGAAAGATCTCTCTAGTAACAACGTAGGAGATAGAGTAGACTAAAAGCCAAATTACTGAGGACAGAAGAGACAACTTGGGGCCAATGCAGGGGCAGGGAGGAAAGCTGGATGCCCTTTGCAATTTGTTGGTTTGAGGTCCTTCAGAGACACCTCGTGGAGCTAGGCAGTCAACATCACATCAGACACAAAGCTGGAAGCGCAAGAAGGGGACTCTAGTCCCCACAGGACGCCCTCCTTCACTCCTCAATAAAATATTTTTAGGCCATCGCACTGTCCCAGTTCCTCAGTTCGTGGTGGCTGGGCCAGCTCTCCATGACAGTCAGGGGCCCCAGTGTCCCAGCCCAGGATCTCCTGATCAGGGGCAGCAGGATGCTAGGGACTAAGACCTAAGTGAATGCCCCATTAATGGGGCAGAGTGGCCTGAAGAGACGTGAGTGGCCCCATGGTGCCCAGCAGTCCCGTCAGACAAGATGAGCAGAAAAGGTGTCTTAACCAATTTCCAGGTGATCCAAAAACAAGTTTGGGGAGCTTAGAGGAAAGCTTGGAGGAAACCAAATATATTGAAGTTAACAAGGTAAAATATAACAGGAAGTGTGTAGGAAGCTTCCAGATACACTTATTTCAAATAATTGAATCAACACTCAGTAGACTAAATGCCCGCCTGGCAAGTGCAGGGTCCTGAGTTCAGTGCCTGGTACCACAAAAACAATAAAATAAAATTTATGGAGAAAAAAATAAATAAATAAAAATAATTGAATTACCGAAGTAAACACATGGGAAAACCCAACTATAAGCACTTGGTTCCCAAACCTCCACTCTCAGAGAAGACCTTGAGGATTTTCCTCTCACCTCCACCTGAGGACCGCTCGGGCTGTAGTGCTCCATCAGCAAGATGAACTGGCATCCGTCTTCCAGAGGGACAGAGGGCACCTTCCGTGAAATATGCGACACTAGCACTGAGTTCTGCTCCTGCTCAATGGGGGCCTCCACCCGCTCTCCTCCTGAATTCTCTGGACATATGGCTGTATTTCTCTATACAAAGATGTCTCTAAAAATGTCACTTCATAATACACGTAAAACTACTTCTTTTTTTGATACTAGGGATCAAACTCAGGACCTTGCACTGGCCGGGCAGGCACTTACTCCACTGAGCTACTACACAAGACTAAGTGCAGCCTCGAGGCAGCAACCCAGGTACCTTACACTCTCAGTACATCTCCCCCGAGGAATGCACACACAGCACAATGTGCTTCTCCTCCAACTTTTATCACTTGAAACCAATTATTTCAGTCATTTTCAGGGGTTATAAGCTCCAAGCATGACTGGCTTAGTTGGCACTGTAGCTCCAGTGCCTCATACAGAACCAGCCATGGTGGGGACAGAATATTTACAGAAACAGTAAATGAATGGGCCTAGCTCGATAGTTTAAGCATCTGCCTGGCAAGCACGGGGTCCTGAGTTCAATTCCTGATACCGCAAAAAATAAATAAATCAAGTTAAATATTTTTTAAAACAAGTAAATAAATGACTGAATGAAAAAATAAACAGCCACCCAGAAGGAATGATCGACCACCTATTTTAGTGTGGCAGGACAATGTCGGAGATCTTTTCTTGTACGGCTGTTTAATGATGATAGACTGATTCTCCAACCACTTTTTCACGAGCTAGTAACCAGTTACTAGAATCAGTCTGGTCAGCTGTCTCTAGTCACATTACATAGGCATGCCTAGTCACCGGCCTCAAAGCATCCAAACAGAAAACTGGGCTGTCACATTTTCTCCTGCGCTGTGCATGTTGCCCTTAAAAATAAGGCCCACCAGGAAAAGGGCCAGCTTCTTCAAAACTAGAGGTCCACGGGCCAGCCCCATGCAGCCCACCCTGCTTGGCTGCCGCCACTCCACCCTTGCCTGGTGACTGCCCCGCAAGACAGGTGAGGCAAGCAGGGCGGCCTGGAGCTGCCAGTCTGGATCTCTAGCTGTCGTGGCTCAGCATTTTCCAGCTAGGACTTACTCTGAGACAAAGATGAGTGGTTAGAGCTGGGACCTAAAAAGCCCCCACAGGGTCCAGACGTGACTGGGCCATGGGGCAGCCCTTCAGAGAATTCGTCCACTGAGGAGTTCAGAGCTGACCCTCTGGGAGCGCTGGGGCCTGGCCGGAGGGGTTCCTGGGGTGACTGGAAGAGGCCACCCTCTGGCTTGGCCCCGCCCTTCTCTGTGTTTCTGGGCTGCCACTGGGTGAACAACTCTTCCCACTGAGCTGGCAGCCAGCCCACTTCCGCCTTGGAGCCCGCTGGCAGAGAGCCAGGAGAAACCCCTCCTCCAAGTCTGGTCAGGTGCTGTGTGCCTGCCACAGGAGAAGGAGCAGGACTCTAAATTCTTCCCTGCCTACTGTAAATATTTCAGAGGAGAAAAACATTCAGTCTTCTCTTTCTTGTTTTCCTCTCTGTTCATTTTTTAGCTAAAACCTTCTTTAAATTCCAAGGAAAAGTAATACACAGTCAGATATGAACAGGAGGGCTGAGGGTGCTTGAAGATAATTCAGCCAATGCCTCCACAGCATGAGCGAGCAAAGTGGGGTTTTTTTTGTTTGATTGTGTTGCATTACTAGGGATCAAGCTTAGGACCTTGTGCTTGTCAGGCAGGTGTTTATGCCAATGAGCTATCTCCCCAGCCCAAGTGAATGAAGTGGACACTGCAATCTCTCCAAACAGCTCCCGTCCGTTCCTTATGGATCCTACAGGCAGGGGCTGGGTCCTGAGCCTGTTACACTACTTACTCTACAGCAGATCAAAACTCTGTTAGCTGGGTATGGTAGCTCAAGCCTGTAAACCCAGCACTCGGGAAGCTGAGGCAGGAGGATCAGGCCATTGCCTTTTGGGCCATTCTGTTTTTGCACTGGCCCAATTAAGGTGCTTCGGTTCACATTTGGACTCAAAACTGTATCCAAAAGAAGTGACCGTTTAAGGATATTGCAACCTGTACGTTCCATTGCCCCAATAAGAGAAATCTGTCATAGGGGGAGCAGAATTGTCCCCCCACCACGGGGATGAGCTCACGAACAGATGCCGCAGTTCTCTGTCACAGCTGGGCCAGTGTCCCGCGTGGCGCCACACCTGCAGGCTGAGTCACGGCTGCCTTTCTCCCCCTGTACACTTAAGTCTTTGCCACTTCACCTACCAGGAAATTAGGGTCATCTTAGCATCTTACACTATTTTTTAAAATTCGCTTCACATCTAGATCATTTTAAAATTACCTGAAAACACGAGTGCTTCACTGTGGATATACATACAGCTACTCAGCAGAGAAAAAGAATTTGAATTTTTTCTTCAGTACTGTATCAGGGAGTGATACAAAGTCAGGAAACTACAAAGGTTCAGTGACAAAGGAAGCCATTGTGCAACATCTCAAAACACTTAACAATATTTTTGGTCAGTTTCTGACCTGCTCAATAAGAGAACTAGGCAGGTCTATGTACGTAGTTTCCAGCCTGTAGCTGGAAATTAATGGAAAACAAGGTATACTAGGATTGACCAGGAAAGTGAGATTTTAGAATCTTTTACACACATAATGGACTAGATGCATATAAAATGTTCTCTGACACTTTTAATCCAGTTCTCTAGAAACAAGTGTGTATTTATAGCAGAAAACATGGAAAGAGCACAGCAGAAATCATGCCACGTGGCTACCATCCTAAGCCGTAGAATGACTTGTTGGAAAACACTCCACATTTTAACCACTTTTGGAAACAGATGGTTCTAAATGTGACTAATTTTCCTCAACATTTAACAGCACCACCAGAAATTAAACATGTTACAAAAACCATTAGGTTTAGTCCCCCACCCCACCCTGATACCATCAGTGCTGTCTATTAGGAAAATCATACTCCATTACTACACTGACACTAATTGAGGAAGTTTGAAGGAGAGGAAAGAATTGGCTACCACTAAATGCCCCAAACCAGAGACTGGGCTCTTTCTCTCCCATTTAAACTAAACACTTGCAGGGCACCTTTCTCTTTTGGCCAAGAAAGTGGTGGATCAAGTTGAGGTGTTAAAGTAAGTATGCTTAGCTGAAATCTTTATACACACCCATGAGCTACATGCACTTCTACCTCTCAGAAGAATAAAATGCCTTACTTATAAATGTCTTGGGAAAGTGAATAATAAAAAAGGCTTGAAGAAGCAATCCAACTCCAATCCTGGCTATGTCTGAACCTAAGCAAAATAGCCAAGAAAGAGCACAGAACATCATGTGGCAGGAAGGAGTGGGGGCTCTTGAGCATGCGCCACAGCACAAATCTAGACAAGCACTGGCTCTGCACACCTTGTGCAGCTAGACATCTTGGGGGCAGGATCAACTCCCCCAAAATCCTTTGTTCTGATGTCTGAGATACTGTAAGGATGCCAAGAGTTTGCAAAAGGCTTTTCTGGAAGCCCTGCTGCTCCAAAGTCACTGTAGCATGTGTGTCTCCTGTCCTTCCTTCTTGAGTAATGCATTGAAGGTGCCGAGATATGCACATGGCATTTGTGCCTCCAAGGACAAACGCAAAACCGACAGGAGGACTGTGGTACCCTCTGGGCATCCCAACAGGGTGTCCTTCGAGAATGGTCACAAGTAGGGAAAGCTCTGGGAAGGGAAATGAGAGCGAGGAAAGAACAAGAAGGCTGGTGAGCTAAAAAGCTTAGAAGCCCCCCATCGAAGGAAAGAGAGAATGAAAAGGAATGACCAAAGTCTTTGAAGTCATGATGAGAGAGTTGAGTGTGTTCACCAAAGGCTAGAATACACTCGGGGCTGGTAGAGAAGTGGCAGGAAGGGCAATTTCAACACGGCAAACACACAGCTAGGAGCAAACACTTCTTCGGTTGCAAATCAACACAAATTAGTTTCCCAACCCCCTCCATACCTCCACTGCTTCAAGTATAACCCCATGTCCCCAAGTGTAACTAAAACTACTCTCACAGAAATAAAACAGTATGAAAAATTGTTGTGTTCTACAGCCAGAAGTTCTCCTGCCTTGTTCATACCTGCCTCATAGGAGGTCTGACAGGCTTACAGCTGGTAACCTGAACAGCTAATTTGAAGACAGCCATCTGCAATATAATAACCATTGTTGAATTCCTAGCATTTTGTTTAGCAAAAGTCTGTATTGTTTTTAATTTCTTTTTACTATTTTTGTGTCTTGTTTTATAAATAAAAAGATTAAAAACAAAAAAGAGAGAGACAGGAAGAAAGGGTAGAAGTCCTAGAAAGAATACGCTGAAGTCGAACTTCTGAGCAGTACCAGGCATATTCTTAGACAAGAACAGGTAGGTGGCTTCTCCTAAGACTTGGGGGGAGTTTAAGACACACCGTGGATGAGTTTGAGGGCAGTGGTCTCAGGATTATGCTGAGCCCTCTGATTATAGGAATCCACCAGCCCAACTGTTGGTATTAACCTAGGGAGGTGAGCCACAGCGAGCTGCTCTGTATTCTGAACTTGGGGCTACTTGGCCAGGAAACCAGGACTACGAAATAATAAAGAACCTTCTCCTGAGGCTCTCGGATTTGGGATGCATTACAATCACTATAGAATGGGCCATCTATCTTTCTGCCAAAGGGCCACTGAGGTCACCCACAGGCATCAGGGGAGAAAACGAGAGTCATCCAAAATACCACCACCTTTAAAAGAGTTTTATACAGAGCAAGAGAGTAGCTGCTGCACTTTAATCTTTTGATCATGGGTCAGAATAGATAAGATACTGCAAAATTTGAGCCAGTCTCACAGTGAACAAATAATTTAGCCACCTATTAGACAGATTCTTACCCAGGAGAAGGCAGGTCATCAATGTTTCCTCCTAAGGGCTGAGTGTCAGCCTGCATGCGGCCTCAAGGGGGCACTAAAGCCAAGTTGAGAAAACTGAGTCCACCTGGTACCAGGTCCCACTCAAGGGCACTCAGGAACCCAGGGCACTCAGGAGGCCAGTGCCAGGCAGGACAGGAGCAAGGGACCGAAGAATCTATTCCTTAAAACTGCGCAGGCAGAGAGAAGGAAAACAGTCTGTGTTTGAATGAAGTATGTGTGAAAACTTCTCAAAGGAGAACATGTTGCTTGGATTTGCCTGCCTTGGCTCCTCTGCCTGCTGTCTCGGGGAAAAAAAACTCACAAATGCAGATGGATGAGAAATCTGGGGCTTACTTAAAATTCTGCAGCAAATTATTAATTATAGAAGGCAGTGTGAACACTGACATGTTTAGAATCCAACATGTGGTACATGAGATACCTTGACTATCTGTGTCATCAAATACTTATCAGAGACTCTCACAGATGAGAATGACAATGGAAAATCAGCCAAACACATTTCTTACCTCCAAGGAACTTCTTTGGTGAAGAGTCTGTTGGAGCCTGGGCCAGTGGTAAGCTACAACCTTGGCCCTGCCTCCAGGAATTTAAGATTCAACAATCCATAGCTTACATTGTGCAGGAGCTACCTGAACCAGGACAGACCAAGTAGTAATGGTGTCCTCTCCAGACAGCCAGTGACTGGTATACCTGTGGGGTGGTACACTAATCCCTAAGTCATGAATACGAGGATTTCTAAGTCATAGACATAGTGAGCGAGCCAATATGGGATGCACTGGCTTTGAGACATGTGAAAGTTATCAGAATGTTTGATTAAGCTAATGAAATAATATGTATCTGCCTATCATGGTTTAGACCTACACTGTTGTCCAAAGCATCATGTGTCTCAGAGGTGATCAGTGGTTAATGAGGTGCTACATGCAGTAGATTCGACCACTGCTAAGTGGATAGCTAGGTATGTTGCTCGGTTGTGGGCCAGGGTCCAGAGGCTGCTTCCAGGGTGCCTGACCTCGAAGGGTACTCTCTTGGCCTGAGCTCTTCTTCCCTTCTCCCTCTACCTCTGGCCACCGTGATGGGAGCAGCTTTTGTCTGCTGGGCCCTCCTAGCATGCTGTGGATGCCTTGGACCTCCCAGCCATGGACTGAACACACTGCAACTCAAAACCAAAAGAAAACTTCCTCCTGTAGGATGTAGGTGTTGAGTATTTGTCTCAAACACAGCCATTTGAAGAAGTACCCCCCAAATAATTCAGAGCTGAAAATAAAAACAACCAGATCCCAATTGAGTGCCATATTATCTCACTGGTATGGTCTCCAATAAATCTAAAATCTTCATCAACTGCAGTAGAGCCTGGGCTAGTTGGCTAAGTTTCACTGACCCGTGTCTCGAATACAGAGCAAAGGAAATACAAAGAAAGACAGAGGTTGCACACTTCTCAGGCCTGACGCTAGCACCTCCTGATACAGTCCGCCTCCCATAACAGCCTGACTTTCGCCTCCAAACTCACGTCCCCCAGCTCAGCCTACCCCAGCCCTCCCCAGATGGACACATGCTGTGCCACTGTTCTCAGGCACAGCCTTTCCAGTTACATTACACCCATTCTACTTGAAATCTCAACTCATCTGAAATTCCACCCGCTCTGTAAAGCTAGAGTTTTTATTTCTGACTTCCCCAGACCAGCTGTTTGTCTTGAAGTTTATTCTACTACATTGTCCATAACATATTTAGGCAGACTGCCTGGGCTTGAAGCCCAGCAGCATGCTGGTGAATTACATATGGGTAAGGTGCACAATCCTCCTGACCTCCTACAGAACATAAGAACAGGTCCTCATGAAGGTATTTTCAAATCCAGCAGCGTTTTTTTGTAAGGATGAACCATGCTGCCACCTGCTAAGCTCCAGCAGAGCACAGTGAGTGGCCATAGGTACTTATCAGCGTCATCCTCACCAATTCCTTTACCAAGTTACAGCAGCCTCAAGGGCCAGCACATACGTGCTTAATTCCCCTCCTGCCCCAGCCCCGAGCCCAGCTCGCAAGATGGGCATGTCAGGGCACACACTGAACCTGTCCCCTTCCTGCTGAGGTAGGGAGACCCTGCGTTGCGGCGGTTTCCAGTTCCCACAGCATAAATGCTTCCAGCATGGCTAACTGCTAGCAACTGAGATGACGTCCCTAGAAGGAGCAGGAGAACAGGCTGACAATCAGCCGTCCCTGGACCCCAAAGAGCTGCTACAGCACTCGGAGCGACACACTCGGTGTGCAATTACAGAACTCAAAATGGGGCTAAAGCTTAGGTGATTTTTATACCAGAGCTGGCAAAGACCTTGCAAGTGACCCCAGAAGCACTCTCAACCTGCGCAGCCAGCCAAACACCCAAGTCTCCTTCCCCAGCAAGACTTCCCCTGACCAACTCCAGACTTCACCATCACCAAAGGTTTCAAGTACCACCTCAGCAGGAAGCCTTGTGACTGTAGGACTCTTAAGTGTATGCACCAATAAAAAAAAAAAAGTCACAGTATTTACTGGTACCAATAAAATGTATAGGAGGGAGTTAATAAGCCAATAACGCTAAGTAACTAATAAATGAACTGAATATAAATTGCTCCAGAGAAGACATCACAAAGCATTAGAACACTTACAGAATTCTCAATCAATGTAATCCATTACCTCAAAAATGTCTTTCTTCGCCATAGCCTCAGCTGTCACCTGACTTCCCTCTCCATCCTGCCTCAGGAGCCAACGCCCAGGGGCCACCTCTCCTGTTTTTTTGTGTGTGTGTGTGTGTGTGTGTGTGTGTCCTTCTCTCTCTCTCTCTCTCTCTCTCTCTGTCTCTCTCTCTCTCCCTCCCTCCCTCTCTCCCTCTCTCTTTCTCTCTCTGTCTCTCACTGAGCCCTTCCTGTTCCCTTCTGGTGGCAGAAGTAGAATCATACCTCTACACATTTTCTAGCCTAAAAATCAGTCTCTGAGCTAAAATCTTTATTTCCTTCCTCTCAGAACCAGCCCAGCATCCGATGCATTCGTTCGAGGAAACACTCCATATTTTTGTCTTGCCTCCATTTCAAATGGCTCCTTCTCTCACTTTATCTCTCTCTGTTCTCCTTCAGTCACCCAGTGCTACAGCTTATAGCTAGAAGCCCCCTGACCATCACCACCACCAAAGCTGCGGGTGCTCTGAGGTGAGGCTTTGGGGAAATGGCTGAGTCCCGGGTGTGTGCTATAGATTGGTGTGTGTGATAACTAAATTACCCCACTGATTGGACTAGCACAGTGCTAGGTGCGCCTGAAGCAGTTCAGTGATGATTAAGGTCCCACCCTGGGTATGGGTGGCACCAGCCAGGAGGCTGATAGGCTGTGGGAAACGCGAATGAAGAGAGGGAAAGCGGGCTTGCCGCCTCCCGCCTGCCACACCACGCGCTGTTTCTCACCTGCTGTGCCTCTTTGCTACACTGCCCTGCCTTGGAGCCAGCCGACTGTAGACTGAAACCTCTACAGATGATGAGCTCAGATAAACTTCTCCTTCCTTAGCCTGGGGGTCTCAGGGTCATCCCAACAGCAAGGAAGCAACTAACACACTCAGTCTCCAACCTGTGCGTGCGAGCAGAAACCGCAGGCATCTCCTGAAGAACGCCTCCTTTGACCTGAACTACACTTACAACCAAAAAAAGAATGCTCTCAGCTAATATCTCATTTAGTAAGCTGTCTTCCTCCCCTCTAAGAAAGTTGGATTACTTTAGGAAGAAGAGCCTCAAATGAACTGTTTGTCTCTTGTGATTCCAGTTACAACCTCTGTGCACCTCCCTCCAAATGCTTTTGCCCCAGAGTCCCAGTTGGAAAGGCCCAAACTCTGACTCTCAGATACCCAGCTTTCCTAGATCTTACAAACATTCAAGCAAGACCAGAAAAAAAAAAAAAAATGAACTCTTCCACCTAGTCAAATACAATAAACCGTTCCCATAAAAGCGTTCAGATCAGGAGGCTGTAACGAGAACCATCACTTAGCTCGGCAGGCTCATTGTTCTAACATCGACTGGCATTCCTCAGCACACCCCGGCTACAAAGTACAAAATGTCATTGAGAAAGCTGCACACACTCGCGCTCCTTGGCAGAAGTAAATTGTTTAATATGTATGTGGAAACAAATTCTCCCCCTGATGATTCTTGCCTGGAGAGCGACACACAACTTCCATCACACAGGGGCTCTCAAAACACCGTCTTAATTTTAGCATTTATTAAAAGCATCTTTAAATTGATGAATCCTGAAGCCTGCACCAAAGTAGGAGAAATGATGGAATAATCTGAATAATGAGGGCTTGACAGGAAGGAAGGAATGAAGGCTTTGTGGAACTGTATAATTTTGGACAACTTGTTTGAGAAAAACACAACAATAACAAACATGGAATTATGTACACAAGGGAGTGTTTATCCAAAAGAGGCACCCTTGAGTGAGGAAGCCTAAATCAAGTTTCATCAGGTGATCGCTAAATTCTTCACCCGCTGGCCCGGTACCTGGGACAGCTCCCTAATCATTTCACCGCCTTATGAGCACTGTTTGTAATCTTATTTCAGAACTAAAGAGTGTAGGAGGTCAAGGCAGCCTGAACAAGGTCACACTGAGAACAGCAAAGGTCACACTGTCACCAAAGGCAAAACTAGTATGCAACCCCAGCACCAGCCCTTGGCTAATACATGATGATGCCTCCCACGACCAAGAGAAAATTTCTAAATCTTACTTGCACCATTTCTCTACGTTAGTTTTCTTTTTATTCCACCTTAAATTTCCAAGGAAAAAGAGATAGGGAAGGAAAAGTGTGTGTTTTAGAGCACACACAGATTTGAGCCCCGAGGCTTCTGGGCGAACACTCCATCACGAGGACTCAGGTCTTCACCACCAGCTCCTTGCACTCGAGCCTCATGCATGAGTCAGCCAGACGGGCTTCAAGTGGATGAAAGTTACAGCCGCTGGTCACGGGGTTCTCCAAGCGACTAAGTTTGGATCATTTTGAATGTCAAACTGGCACTTAACAGGCAACACCTGAGAATCTGACTTGATTTTTATTTTGGAGTAAAATCCTTCTCAGGCTAAGGCATTGTTCTATAATTCCTCACATTACCTAGAAGTGTCATCAAATAGAAAATAAAGATATTTTTCACATCCTTAAGTAATTCAAAAAATTGGAGATGATCCTTCTAATGTGGGGGCTTAGGGATAAAGTTGCTCACTTTCAATAGAGGCATTAACTTCCTTAGGACCCAGAGTTAATTTCCTCCAGGAGGCAGAAAGAGTTAATGTACCCAACATATTCACCATCAAAGTCATTTCAAACTTTCAAGCCACAAAGAACTGTGTGAGCATGAACCAAGCTAATGAAGAACATCTACCACGTATACCATAGTACTTTGTGTCACACATAAACATGCACACACACATGCACACAGCACACACACACAATGTGACTACTGTAGCAGTCTTGCTGTATGCCAAAAAGTGTTGCAAGACTTCTCAAATGGCATCCCTAGTTTCAAAATAACTTAAATACAGCTAATCTATTTAGTGCTCATGTCCACTTGTTAACACTTAGTAATGTAGGGGTGTGTTCTAAAGGAGCTGGGCAGGTAACTACATCTGCAAGCCCAAAACTCTAGAAGGCTGAGGTCGGAAGATCACAAGTTCAAGTCTAGCCTAGTTGACTTAGGGAGACTCTGTCTTAAAAATTAAAAAAAGGGTTGAGGATGTAGCTAAGCAGTAGAGCTCTTGCCTAGCTCTGTCTCTATGGGAGACTTTGGGTTCAATTTCCAACACTGGAAGGAAGGAAGGAAGGAAGGAAGGAAGGAAGGAAGGAAGGAAGGAAGGAAGGAAGGAAGGTAGGTATATACATGGCACTGCTTTATTAGGGTTCATTGAAAAATCATCCAGGACTGAGACCTTATTGCCTTCCTTAGCACTTTCTGAGATACACATCTAGTTTTGGCCTGGGGCACTGTAGCATATCCATGAGAATTCTGAAGGACCTGTGAGGAAGGAGCCCAGCAGCTCACCTGAGGGCCACTGGGCCCACAAATCCAGCTCCTGATCACAGCTGATCATCGAAGGGCAGGAGAGCAGAGTGAACAGCTCATCGTGGCTTCCCTCTCACGGTTCTGCACACAGGTAAACAAAACACAGCACGGTTCACTAGCACCAGTCAACCTGTTGGCTGAAAGAAAAGCCATTCTTGAGCTTCTCATCATCAGAGATGTGCAGGTGAGTCAAGGATGATTATGTTCACACTAATTAGTTATAGGTCCAGCACAAAAAGAGACTTTGTTAGGAATGTGCTTTTTCAGGTGGGCATAGCAGCACACACTCGTAATCCCAGCCACTTGGAAGCCTGAGGCAGGAGGAGCACATGTTCAGCTTGGGCAACTTAATGAGACCCTGCCTCAAAACTGTAAAAGGCTGAAATGTTGCTCAGCACTTTCTGGGTTCAATTCTGAGTTTTGTAAGCCCCCATCTTATGAACAAGTTCCATACTAGAGAATATTTGTAAGTCGGATTTGTCTATAAATCTGACAGAGTGAGTCCTACACACCTCTGACACAAATGTACAATGTGCATGGCTTTGTGCTTCCTAGAAGGCTCCTCCCCATCACCACAGCCTCTCTCTCTCTCCCAGACACCCTGGGCTCTGAGCACGTGCTGTCCTGCTGTGCATCCCTGCACTGTACAGTGAGCCCATAGCAGCACAGCAGGGGCAACGCCTGACAGGCACACAGACTAATTCCACAACTTATTTGCATCTACAAATGTTTTTAATGTGAGGTCCATTCCTACCTCTGAAAGTTTGCAACTCAAATGTTCACAAGTTGAGGACTTATTGTAACACACACACACACACACACACACACACACACATGTTTAAGTCCAGTGTTTCACTCAGCCTCCCACTGCTCTGGCAAGGTAGCTGAGATAATCAACTTGAGTGGAGAGAAGATTTTGCTTCACAGTTTCAGAAGGTTCAGTCCATGGGTACATGGGTCTGTAGCAGGCACTACACTCCACCCTGGCAGAGGGCAGGACAGAGGCAGCCTACCCCTCTGGTGGCAGGTGGAAACATAGACAGGAGAAAAGGGACTAGAATCTCAACATTCTCCCCAAAGACACAACACCAGTTGGCTGTCCTCCTCCAACAAGGCTCAGCAGTGCCAGACACTTGTCACTAAGCCTTAATATGTGGTTTTTGCAGACATTTCAGACTCTCCTGCACCACTATGATATGTAAGTGCCCTTCTATCCAAGGCACTGTTTTAGCAAATTGGTGTTCATCAACCCACATAAGAATCATATCCTGTTCCATTGCTGTCCCACTTTAATATAAAGAAACAAATTGAGATGCCCAGGAGCCTGAGCAAGAGCATGAGTCTAGCACCTAGCACTTCACTGCCAAGCCTCACAAGAAGTCCTTCTTCAAGAAAGGCAGAGGTCGTGGTCATGGTAGTGGAGAGAGAGAGGAGTAGGGGTTTGGTGGGGAAGCTACAGCAGCCTTTGCCTGAGATAATGGAGAACAAAAGGCAGAATGACCAGAAAACAGGAAGTCTTCTAGTTTATTCACAAACTGAGAAACTAGACATGGAAGATGAGAGAAGCAGGAAGACATAAAGGACTAGATCCAATTGCATAAAAGAATGAAGGAAAAGCTGGGATCACGCCTGTAATCCCAACACTTGGGAGGCTGAGGCAGGATTGCCTAGCATGTGGGAGACCTTGGGTTCAATGAGGGAGACCAGCCTGCACTACAAAGTGAATTCAAGGCCAACCTGAACTGCATGGTGAAATCCTGTCACTAAAAGAAAGACAGACAGAGAGAGAGAGAGAGAGAGAGAGAGAGAGAGAGAGAGAGAGAGAGGAAGATAGGCCAGGTTTTGCATCGATTCTCAGATAGTTTCTAGCTTCGAGCTAAGCCATTCCCTGTATATGATCACATTCAATCCTGAAACAACATTCTCCAGGGAAAATGTCAGATCCTTGTACAACTGCTCTCACTTAGTTTTGTTATTTTATATATATTTTTTTATTTTATATATTATTTATATATACAAGATCTCACTACACAGCTCAGACTCACAGTGAGCCTCCTGTGTTTAGCCTCCCCAGTGCTGGGATTATAGGTGTGCACCACCACACCTGGTCTCAGTGGCTGGTTCAGCATGCCTGAGGGCAGGGCTGGCATGGCACATGGCACCAGGGTTGATCCCCTGTCTTTGCACTGGCCTAAACAGGTGCTTGGTTGGCTGAGCCATCTCACCTGCCCTCTCACTTGGTTATATAAGTTTAAGGCTTCTGGCTCTATTTTGTGGGGACAGCTTAGCCATCACCAAGCTTCTGTGCTGTCTCTGACCCACGGTCACTCAGGCTACAGTGCTTGCCTATTTCTCTGTTCCCATTTCACACGCTGGTGACATTGGAACAACTCGATCACTCTGAGCAGTTCTGCTCCCTGCACTGCCTGTTCTCACTTTTAACCCAAGCTCATCAGTCTGTCCATCAAGCCAGAAAACTAAGAGAGGCACGTGCACAGGTCCAACCACATATGGAAATGCAGATGGGACCAAAGGAATCTTTGAAAGCTAGGGCAGGAAGCTACGGGAACTTAGCTATGGGGCTGAGGAGATAACCCCACAGCCTAAGCACCTGCCTGGAAAGTGCAAGGACCCAGGATCCATCGCCAGTATCACACGGGAATGTGTGGACCCCAGGACCCTGGGCTCACTGTACCGGCCACTGAAACCAAGACTCACAATGAAAGTCTTGTATACACAACTGTGATCACAGTGCTGGGGAGGCTGAGACGGGAGGACCACTGTGAGTCTGAGCTTCGTAGTGAGACCCTGCACCAAATACATAAAAATAAAACAGTTATTGGACTACACAAATCAGAGCCCACCTCCCCGCCCCAGGTAGCCCACGTCAGGATGGATACTGCTTTCACTTCTAGCCGCTGTGCCTGGAAGCTACGTCTCACTTGTCTGAGACAAGTGACCACAATATTGAAGAAATCTGAGCCCTGTCAGATGAGGAATGACTCAAATTAATGGGAATATTTAGATTAGAAGAGTGGGAGGGGATTAGTGGTCAGAGATGGCAGCTGTCCCAACGATGGGAAAGGCTTCCATGTGGAAGGCGTGCTTGCTGTTAATTTGAGATGCAGAATGTGAGCCAATAATGTTGGTAGCACATTCTGCACAATATTATTATATCACTGCGTAATATCAATATGCCATTATGTAATATGGATATATCATTACATAATATTAATAGATTCTTCCATAATATTATTTAGTATACATATTAATTAGTATACAATATTAATTATCCCAATTCATTGTCACAACAACCCCAGTACTGATAAGCAGGACTCACCAAGAAATACATTAAAGGCAACACTCATAAGAACATAGAACAGTTAGAGTCACCCAGGAGCAAACCAGGCTGCATCAAAGGTGCTGCGTCCAGTGGAAGGATATGGTCAGCTCTGCCCCTGAACCACTGAGGTGGCGGACACTGCCGAGAGAACTCCAGCATCACGCGCGTAGCCAAGTCAGAGCACACCCTGATCCTGCTATGCTTCGCTGAAATGACACAGGAGATACCAACAAGGGACACATAACAGATGCTTTTGAGTGGATAGAACATGAGAAAACCCTAAGACAGGAAACAGATGAGCAGGAGAAATCAATAATTATCTCAAGGAAATGGAGATTCCACTGATAGAAATCAAGGCAGCCTCCGTAACAGGACAGATTCTTCTCTCTAGGGGATGATTTCTTCCTGGTCCCTTACAATGCAAAACTGACAGAGCAAAACGGAGCCTTCTGGGCCTCATGCACCCTCCTAGCTCTAGGTTCTTCCCAGAGTCTAGAATCCAGGGGTAAAGTCACCTCCACACCCTCCACAGATTGTAACCACTTCTCTCTGCTACGCCTCTCATCATTGTAATTACTAAAAATCTGTGTGTGTAAAAACGATCTCAGTTAATTCACTAGAAAGTCTTGTGTACGCTTAAAAGATTTAGTCCAAGAAATGCATGCAGCCTGGAAAGCCTAACTAGGTGAATAAATCAGAAGCTAAGCCCCCAGGTGTCCACAGTAGGACATGATCATGCCAAGGGTGTAAGAGCTACGCTGCGGGTGCCGGTGTTGCAGGTCTTCCAGTTCTCTTTGTGTGCTTTTGGTCTGATGGATAGATTGTGCAAAACATATTTTTGATAAGAAGCGGGAATAGAGGAGAAATGGGGATGCCTGGGATAGATGGGAAAGTGGAATGAAATATGGAGAGGAAGGAAGAAGAGAGAAAAAAGACACACTTGCAGAGAGATGCCAGGGCTGTGAGCTGGGCCCTTGCACAGGAGAGGCTGAGGCACTGGCAGTAGGTGAACAAGGGGACTGTGGGTGCCGGCATACATGAGGAAGCCTGGAAGACTGGTGGTGAAAACAGTTGCCACTGTCACCCAGCATGGCCTGCTGGCTCTTTGCTTAGAAACAGCACCATGAGGGGAAAGGGACTTACTATCGAAAGTGTACACCTGGGGGCCAGGGAGATGGTTCAGTGGAATAAGTGCTTCCCTGGCAAGCACAAGGGCCTGAGTTCAATCCCTGCTTTGGAAAAAAAAAAAAAAAAAGTGCACACCAGGGCCGGTCAGATAGCACAACAGACTAATGCACCTACTTAGGCAGAGCACAGTGGCCAGGATTCAACTAAGTCTAATGTGTACTTTGTGCCTCTTTGTGGCTTAAAAGCAGTTGGAGAAAGTGATGTGAACTGGAGAAAATTTAAGAACTGCATTGTAACAAAATGTATAGGCAGTAACCCAGAAGTAAGGCGTGCTCCTCTGGAGGCAGACCCCGGCACCTGAGCCTCAGCGGAGCTCGGGACACACTGAGGTGGCCATTGAGACTGGCCATGGTGGCGCAGGCCTGTAATCCCAGTGCTCAGGAGGCTGAAAACAGGAGGATCACTAGGAGTCCCATCTGTGTAATGACACCCTGTAGTCTCTGTACTACATACATAAAAAACGCTCACACCAAAAAGCCCCTTGGATGGCTGTTTTCCCTGCCGCTACCCTGTCACAGCAGCTCTTACCTAGGCCCCAGGAACTGTGGGGCCCTGCATTATTCTTCTGTCCTTGCTGAGCACCACTCCTGTGCCTTGAACTATGCTAGTGGAAGACACCCTCGCCCTGGGGCAGCAGCAAAAGGCAGGAGGGAATCCCACCTCAGTGACAATGGACTCCAACGGCTGTTTCCACGCTCCTCTGCACAAAGCAGGTTTTCCCTCCACTCAAACAACAACAATTTGTTTTACTTTGATAGGTCCTCCTGAATAATGGTTTCATCATTAAACATCTGGCTTCTTCTTAGCAGATTAGGCCTCCAATGAGGAAAGTATGTTTATAATTCTAATTTGAAACACAGCACATTAATATGCTGATTTTCATAATGTTTGCCTTAACCTGTTTGGAGAAATTATGACTACAAATATCTTGTACACAACATCTCTAACTACCGGCTTGTACAAACAACACGAGAGGCAGGGCTGCCTCACCCAGACGATTGGAACCACTTCAGAAGCCACCGTGATTAGTGCTCTGGCTAGAAGCCACATTTTACACATAAACTCAGCATCTGTCTTGGAGACGCTGTCCTGGGCGGGCAGATCCACCTCCACAGCTACTAACAAGCACGTCGAGGAGAGCCAGGTGCACGTCGAGGAGAGCCAGGTGGTCCGGCGCCAAGAGCTGCGCCTTTTCCTGAGCTGGGCATGCTGGAGGGAGGGAGCCTGAGCAGGCTCCAAGTCAGATGTCCTCAGGCTCCAGGTTCCTGCTCTGCTGGCACAGGCAGGCCACTCAAAAAGGATGCAAATGAGGGAGCCATTTATTATTCATGGTGAGCACCTGCCATCCCCCACCAGCACTGCCCTAGGAGACGGGATAGCATCTGATGCGGGGCTGTCATCCTGGAGGAGCAGCGGGCTGGTCAGGCAGGTTCTCCATTCTGCAGAGAGCCTCCTGCAGGCTCAGCATTCTTGGGCCAGGAGAGTAGCCTCCCTCCATCCTTCCTTCCTAAGAAAGCACTGAGCTCTTCACCCTCCGCCCTCTGCATGTGCACCCCGTGATCACCCGCGGCCTGACTCAGAGCCAGGCTTGCTGCAGCTGAGGTGCTCTGCCTTCGGCCTGGGCTCAAGACCTACTGAGGGTGAAGAAAAACTGGAAAATGGAAGGAGGATGCCCAGTGCCAAGGACAGACAGCTCCTCTGAGGCTCAGGTGCCGGGGTCTGCCTCCAGAGGAGCACACCTTACTTTTGGATTACTGCCTATAAATTTTGTTACAATGCAGTACTTAAATTTTCTCCAGTTCACATCACTTTCTCCAACTGCTTTTAAGCCACAAGGAGGCACAAAGTACACTTTCGACTTAGTCCAAATTCCTTTAATATCTCACTACAGTTTCCAGAAGACCACTACAAACCCTGCACATAGCCTTGAAGTCTTTTTTTTTTTTTTTTTTTTTTTTTTTTTTTTTTTTTT